>NMUG010003099.1:0-15173 GCA_002855965.1 Monotropa hypopitys
TAAAATATCAAATTTTACCATTTTTTATTACAAAATATAAATAAAATTTATAACAAAATCTAAAAATTCAGTAAAAATGATAATAATTTAGAAAAAATATTATTTTGTTTTTAACATTGTATTTTTTTTGTTAATAATTTTAGGTTTATATTTCAGTGTGATGACATGTAAAGAATTTAATGAAAATAATGCTTATTGCTTTTTTATTAAAAATAATCTAATCCGAAGAGGTTTGTATTTTTTTGAAATTAGATATTGAAATGTAAATTTCAAATAGGAATTGTGATGAACACCAATACTCTGTGCGCTTATTGAATTAACATTTTGAGTTTGGGGACGACAATGGATGGGTACGAAGTGAATTTTGGTACAAATTGAATTGAAACCTAAAATCCCATTCCACTCCAAAACCAAAACTGAATGGGTACCTAATATGTATCACATCCCAAACCAAACAGATTCGAATATTACCCTCGAAACCAATAAAAAATTACAAAAATGACATTAGAAAATTAATTTAATAGCTTACCCGTTGAATTTGATGAAATAAAAGATCTAAATTTGATAAAAAAAAAAGAATATGCTTTTGAAATCTTTGGAATCACTCTCCTATATTATTATATATAGAAAATTTCCTATAAGGAATCTCCATCTAAATGAGTTTATGAACCTCTAATCCTGATCATTCATTCTTGTTTTTAACACAATAAAATGTACTACAATATAAATACTTGAATGAATCTAATGGTCAAAATTAAAAATCCACAAACTCATTTAGATAAATATCTCACATAAAATGGACTCTTGTTATATATATATATATAGTGTACTTCTCATGTGCACCAAATCCGTGTGAACTAAATAAGGACCAAGTCTTTTTTTCGCTCCCGATCAAATTTCACGATCTAACCCGTCCAATGTGTTTATACATTTTTTTGACAGTTTCTCGCAGATACCCTTATCAACACGTTTTAAAGACATTGGACGGTTCGAATCTTTGAAATTCGATTAAAAAATGATGATCTATATTTAGTCCACACACTTTTGATCCACACAGGAAGTTCACTATATATATATATATATATAGAGAGAGAGAGAGAGAGAGAAAGCTTCCTGTGCAGACGAAGCTTTTTGGTTAACTTCTCGATCAAATTTTTACGAACCGATTGCTCCATTGTATTTAAAAGGTGTTTTTTAGGATTCCTGCACAAAAATAAAAAAATAATCGGGAAGGCATTCATCCGAGCAAATTTTATACAGACTGTTCATTACAATTTTATGAAAAAATTATCGAGATGAAGTCCTTCCCGGTTTTTTTTTTTACTGTTTCTCGTGGGTACCATAATCAACATGTTTTAAAGACATTGAACGGTTCAAATTATTCAAATTCGATTTAGAAATAGCCGTCCATATTTCGTCCGCACAGATTCCGTTCGCACCGGAAACCCTCTCTCTATATATATATATATTTCTATAATTACATAAATATATAGGGGTATTTTTTGTAATTAAACAAATTTGATTCGAGTAGCTGTTTGAATTGTAGTCAAACTAGAATCGAACCACTACCCATTCAGGCCTCTTTCAAACCATATTCACGAGGCAAAAATGGTGGTTATGATTCGAGAAAAATGTTCGATTACGGCACATCCGTTTGGTGCAGAAAAGTGACATTGGTATTTTGAGTTTTATTTTACAGACTTGGGTCGGAGATGGACGTGAGAGAGCTTTATATACAAACTAGCAGTTGGCCACCCACGTGAGTGTGCAAGTAGAAGTGAGTAATTTTGGAAAAGAAAAAATTAACAGGATGGCAAAAACTTAACACCACCAAATATGTACTCTTTTATAAGCACCCAATTGAAACAGAGAAAGCAAAACTTGAAAAGCAATTTATATCTGCGACCAAACTGGATAACACAAAAGGAAGTGAAAGAACACCAAACGTAATTTAGAAGAAGCGATACTACAGAAAAAAGAGCCCTTAATGCACTCCTGTTGTTCAACTACTACATTTTCATTTTGTACTCCCTAGCTTTCACAAAGCTTTGCGATCAAAACAATTTACATGAATGGGGGGGGGGGGAATAGGAATTCTTTTTTAAGCTACCGAGAAAAGACGTAAAAAGACACAAGAATTGCCCAATTCTCAGCTATGGCAAACACGCGATACCATTTTGTCGAGCGAGATAATAATAAGTGTTGGTTATGCAGAACCAGGTGATATATAACCCGCACACCCTCCCCCGTTTTCATCAACTACAAGAGAAGAGTTGATTCAATTTCATTTTTGTTTACGTACCAGTGGAATGCGGGAAGCCGAGACCGATTTGCTGTCGGACATGCTCTGGTATCAATCTGTTGATCAACTCAGATGAAGCTCCAGTTAACTGAAACCAGATGGGGATAATGAATGAATGAACTCCAAGGAACAATATAGAGAGGAAATAATTATACATGTAAAAAAAAGAAAGTCTAAAAGATGTAAAAAGGATAATTGTTTTAAGAAATTATCGTTAAAAGTTTGGTCTTTCACGACCAAATATTATTTAAATATTTTTAATAATATCTCCGTTTCACTTTTATACCAGTAGATGTTTAACTTTTTGAATGAATTGAAACTGAAACAGGAGAATCTTATTCATAGGCAAAGTTCCAGGGATTAAACCGTAATTATTTTGTCGATTTTCCACCGCCTTAATATTCACAGTCTTGGCCTTTGAAACATTGATCAGCCAGCAAATTTGCACAATTCTCACACTAATAACCCATTTATTTGCCTTGGAGACACATGGAAGGCATGATTACCACAAAATTGAATAGAGGGGAGCCAAAATGGAACTTGCTAGAACTTAAAAAGGATTTAGTGTTCATATTCAAATTATTTGGACCCAAATGAGTTCTCTACATTTTAAAAACTCTCTAAATCTTTCCTCTACTTTTATTTTTTCTGTAACAATAACATAACTCATGTAGTCCTTAATCATTGAAGGTATGAGCGGGAGAAGAATTGGAGACAGACTTAACTTTTGACAATATTCACAAAGTGACTGCTCTCATAAAACTACTGAAACAATAGCTCCCTATACTGTCAAAAATCGAGGAGCTAAATGGACGCTTTGTTGCAGAATCATACTTCTAAATCAAAGCCAAAAGACATTAGAAAGTATAGACCCCAAAACCCAAATTAATTTATGTGGTGTGGTGCACATTACCATGTTTCTTTCATTCAATATCAGTATTGCACATATAAAGGGGGTGGTGTGTTGCTTGTTTTCCCAAATTCTAGCACCAAATATATTCACTTGCCCATTATTGTAGAAGAAAAATCAACACTTGAATTGAATCTTTACAATTAATAGCTTGCCACATGCAGATGAAGGTTTCAAAAAGGCATAATAATGCATGAGGAAATCAAACATTCAACAGCTCTAGCCGAAAAAGAGTACAAAATTCTTCTGAAGCAGCAGCAAAATTGATAAATTTAGTTAGTTAGTAAGCATACTTCCTGTTTAAAGTTGAAAAGTGGGGGCAAAGGGCGGCCGTTTGGTAGACGAGCATTGGGATCCCGAAGCTCATCAAAAAATGAATGAGTACATGCTTCCAACTGCAGCAACGACAATAGCTAGTTAACAAACGGGGTAGCCAACGGAAAACCATCGAAGGCATTTAAGATGATACGTAAACTTGGATCCTTCATTGGTTTTGCTGAAACAAACTTACAGCTGTGCAACGAAGACTTGGTGAGTATTGAAGGAGCCGAGAAGCAAGATCAATTGCTTCAGGAGGCATTCGTTTGTGGAAAACCTGAAGCAGAGAACGAAATGATCAATTTTAAAAACTTAGGAAAGAACTACGAAACCAACGCATCACAAAGTAAATCGTATGATTGTGTACCTTGTGCCAAGGATGAGCTTTAATCTGAGGAAACCTAAAATCCGTATAATTCGGGTTCATGCATCGAATTTCTTCTCGAGTTGGAGTACCAAGAACCTGTAAGAAAGGTATAGAATCAACTAAATGCTCACGAGATTAACAAAGTTGATATGCACAGAAACAATGGAACATCACCTTGATAATCTCTACAAGTTGATCCACTGCACTTTCTCCAGGAAACAAGGGCTACGATGAAGTTTTGAAGAATGTGAAGTAAGCTAAAAATACATTAGAGAAATAAACACTGCAGATGCCATCCAGATGCTAAGGAAGTGACAAACCTGCCCCAAAAGGAGCTCGGCAAGGACACAACCGGCTGACCAAATATCAATTGATGTTGTGTATTCTGTTGCACCGAAGATGAGTTCAGGGGCACGGTAGTAACGAGAACATATGTATGATATGTTTGTTTCACCCTTGACCTGATTACAACATAAATCTCGGTGAACACACTTTCTGACAACCGAAAAAGGAAGCAAAATGAAGTGAACGAAACAGACTGCAGAAAATAAACCTGAGGATGGAGGATCATGTCATGTTGGAGCTTATTTTAGAGCAGGTATAGATGGATTGAATCACGTATGCAGTATGCCAAAATGTAAAATGCATAAACTAAAATCTACCATATTTCAGGAAACATCCAAGATAGCTTTGCATTTAATCAATCTGACAAGAAAATGTGTGAGAACCTAGGTTAATGGCCTCGGCAAGTATAAGTACGTGTTAAATGTCAGATTCATCTACTTCGCATGTCAAGGATTGGTAGCCACTACAAAATTTCTTCATCTATTTATTCTTTTAACTAAAGTAAATTATATTCACAGGGTGCTATAGACAATTTCATGCAGAATATGAAAGCTTCATGCATAGATCTATGATAGATTTGAATATCAAGAATGTGTTCCAGGTGAATATCCACATAAAAATGTCAGGACACATGCACCCTTTAGTTAAGTATCGTATTCCAAAAAGGCGAAAAATGGCCAAAGGATGTTGTCAGTTGTGAAGAAAGAACAGAAATAAATGAAACAAAACAAAGAGGATGAGGAACTTAATCAAGAGATATGGTGAGTTAGCTTCAATCTTGGTAGATCTCTTGAAGCTAAAGTATTTTCTAGTGACTTCTACTATCCAAAATGGAGTTTGGAAATGGCCAAGAACAAGGAGTAGCATTACTCAAGAGATCATTGTAAACACCCTTGGTGATTATAAGAAGGATTCTGCGGTGCAGATTTAGTCCCTGGTGTTTCTAAGGAGAATTCTGCGGTGCGGAAACCATCCAGCATGGAGATTATACTCTGAAACCTGTCTAGGATTAATAGGAAGCATTAAGGGTATTGTATGAGGTTTAGAATTGGCATAGTGGACAAGCATATGCAAAAGGTGGGCTTTCATTTGGGCTTTCTATGCAAAATAAACTTAATACCAAGGACAGTTTGCTAGGTGAGGAGTGGTCATTGAACCAGGATATGTCGTGTGTGATATGGATGGGGTGGGGGTGTTAAGATCCACCAACGTGAGATAATTATTCCGATGGTGTTTTGGTAATTTCTCGTGTGACTACGTGTTGGTTTTGGTAACTAACACTTTGGCATAATGATTTATGGTAGAGTTCTATAATCGTGATATTACCTAAAGTGATGAGATTCACTTTAGGTATACTTACTATAGAATAGAGTTTTTTTTTTGGAGAGATTTACTAATTGAAAAGAGGTTCAAGAAGGAAAAAGAAGAAAATTTGGAGTATTTTTTACAGAGAACTGATAGACGGCAGTGCTCTTGAGGCGCGCGAGCACCGAAGCACGTGCTCCCGGGGCATGCAAGCACCAAGGTGGCGCCAGAGGCGGTTTTGGCTTCATTACACTTGTGATGGCGAGTATAGGTACTACCAGAGGGGACTTGTGTGATTGCATATTAGTGTTGGTGAGTCATCAATTATAACTGAGGATTATAATCAGCAAGGGTCAAGTTTGATGAGAGCAAAGAGAGCAAAATAGTTTATATTGTTTGAGTAAGGGTGAGAGATAAAAATAAGTGAGATGGGCGTGAGTTGGGGTTCTTCTCATTCTTTATCTCTTATATTTACAATATAGTGGTATTTTTATTGTCCGTGGACGTAGGCAAATACCAGATCATGTTCTCTCTCTGTGTCACCGTTTTTATTTCTTGTGTGCGTTTGTCAAAACTTGACTGCTCACAATCCTTTCCGTTGCGTGGAGGAATCCAAGAGAGGTCTTGGGCCCAACAGAGGAGTCGTAGGGGGTTTGGATTGGGGGAGGGGATGATAATGATACTAGTGTCTCTCACAATCAATGTTTTGAGAGGCGAAAGGGAAAGGTGGGACAGTTGACCTATTACAACGCAAGGCATAAGCCTCGAGATATTGAGGTGCAAGCCTTCTGAGTTTTTATTTTTAATATTTATAATAAATAAAATTAATTAATATTACCACAAAATACTAATAATAAGGAATTTATACATAAAATTACCCAAAACAAATTTATTTTAATTTTTGGAGTCATCCATTCCTATGAAAAAGAGGAAAATCAGAGCACGGCTAATAGAGAAATACTGATTAGTGTAGTGACTACATAGTGACAAACATAACAAGTAAAACAAAGGTAATGAGAGATCACTCTGTGATTAGTCTAAATATATGTGATTATTGTTTACACGAAATATCACTCTGAATAAAAATATAAGACGTGTGATTACTATAGTCTAAATATCACTCAACAGCAGCAGTAGCCGCCAACGAGAGAGAACCTAGATGCCTAATTACCTTAGAAAGGGACAAAGAGGAAGCAAACTCCCAAGCGGAGAAGCCATCTTCAGGAACCCTAGCCCTATGGGGTTGAGCTGCAATTGGGTTTTCCCTGAGTGCCATGACTCTGATAGTCTAACGACCAATCAAGGGCGCAATCAAGGGCTCGACGTCGACATCGGTTTCGACTTCATCCTCGACTATGATAGGGGAATTGAAGGTTGGATTGCTGTAACTCGCCATAGATAGGTCCTAAGAATTCACTCCTACTTACGCGCAAGGATGAAACAAAAACCGGAATCAAAATGCTGAGATGAGAGGAGGATGACGTGCCTCCATAATGACTTGTCCCATGGGATGAATCATAAAGGAAAGACGACAAGAGATCCTTGACTCTAAGGGGTAAGGATCGCCCCCCAAAATTAGGCACAAATGGTGTCGCGCATCATGCTTCAAGGAATAAGGAAATGACTACGGGATCCGCCATGTATGGAAACATCTCACACTCCCTTATTTACCGGATCGTAATCAAGTAAACGGGGAAAGTTAGATCGATTGCCTATATAAGACTGAGGGGGACCGATTGTACACGGTATGTAATCCTCATTCATTCATTTGAGTATTTGCTCTCCATTTACTACTTCTAACTTGACTATCGGAGGCATTTTAATGACACCCACCCATGTGTCCCAAATGGTTGTTTTGCAGGACAACTTGGAGGATCTAGCTGGGATCGAGTCACAAACCGCTATAAATAAATCATCCTAGATAATGTAGCCCATCAAGCAATTAAATATCAGCTTTACCCACATGCAGCCTTTATTATCAGAAGTGCTCACAAACAGCACAACTATTATCATTAAACGTGTTTGAATTTTATGGTCCTGTAAAGATACCTTCAAATCTAAGACTAATGTATTCTAAAAAAGACAAAAATGGGGGCCCAATCTTTTTACAAACTAATGTGAGAGAGAGAAAAAAACAAAGATCAGTTGTTCCCTCTTCTCTAGTAAACTGTTACTACACTGCACTCAGATGCAAACCCGTCACCTCAATGGTATTATAAATGCAGGTTATACTGCAAAAAGGCTATATACGAACCGAACTGATGTGACTAAACGTTTAGAGCAATAGTCACAAGACAATATAACCTGGGAAAATATACAAACAAAGTCGAAGGGGGACAAGAAGAGAACAAGCAAGCAAAGTAAACTATCATACCTTCCCAAATACCAGGCCACCGCCTAGGACCCCCAAATTGTTTATGTAATAAATATAATAGGGCCACAAAGTTATGCATAATACTCCTATATGGTTCAGCATCAAGAAGCCTTTTCTTAGAATCCCCATATCAGGGTTTGAGTATTGACCTCTTCATTTTTATTAATCTTCTAAAAGGTACTAGGCAGCCTAGGTGGAGCCTAGTGTCTCGGGGCCTAGGCTGTTATTTATTTATCAAAAAACTTAATATTTAGTTAATACAACAATAAATAATACATAATAATTTTTTTATAATGTCAAATATATAATATTCGGGACTTAAGGTCTGTTTGGTTTGATTTCGTTATCAAATATATAATATTCCTTTTTAGTCGAGGCGGGCCAATATCGCTTAGGCTGCCACAGACAGAGGGCCTTTTAGAATAGTGATTCTTACCACCAAAATAACTTTGGACTTGTAAGACCAACACTAAAGTGCCCCTGGTTAGTTTTGATCCCAAAGCTAAAGATTTGGGGAAAACAATGTTACCACTGCACCAAAGTATTCATTTGAAACTTTTTAAAAGAAGTATAGGTCAGTCTTCTTCCTATAAGGTATCCCCGTTTTGGCTACAGTAAGGACCTCATAGCTCTCTACTATATTTTGATGATCCGAACCGTTCAATGTATTTAAAACATATTTTTAAGTTTCTTCGCGAGGAATCGGCAAAAAATATGACCGAAAAAGACTTGCTCCGAGCTGTTTTTTTATAAAACTATATATTAACATTTTTATAAAAAATTACTCGGATCAAGCCCTTTCCGGTCATATTTTTTATTGATTTCTCGCGAGGACACTTAAATATATTTTCTAAATATGTTAAACAATTTGCATCATCAAAATATGGTTGGGAACCGCGAGGTTTTTACTGTAGCCGAAATGGAGATCCCTTATATGAAGGGTGGTGTATATATATATATAATTTTATATAAGGGATCCTCATCTAAATGAATTTGTGGACTTTTAATTTTGACCACTCATCCTTATTTTTAGCACATTAAAGTGTACTACAATATAAATCCTTGGATGAATTTAATGATCAAGATTAGAAGTCCACAAACTCATTTAGATGAGGATCCCTCACTTGAAGTGGACTCGTATATATCATCCTTCTTACGAGGGATCCTCATTTTTCACAGTAAGGACCTTTTATCTTCTAGTTATATTTTTTATGATCTGAATCGTTTAATGTGTTTAAAACATATTTTTAAATGTCCTCACGAGCAATCTACAAAAAATCTGATCGGAAAAGGAACGTTCCGAGCATTTTTTTATGAAACTGTATATATGCAATTTTATGAAAAACTGCTCGGATCGACCACTTCCCGGTCATATTTTGTCGATTCCTCACGGGGACATTTAAAACATGTTTTAAATACATTAAACAGTTCTGATCATAAAAAATATGACCGGAAGAGAAAAGGTTTTTACCGTAGAAAATGAGAATCTCTCATAAGAAGAGAATTGTATATGTATATATATATTGATGCAGCGAGGCCCCACTCGAGCCCAAGTCCACGCGCACATGGCTCACTTGGGCCTAAGGTGGATTTCGAACCCGAATCGCCCGAGCCTTTTTAAGGGCCTAAGGTTGGGCTTAAGGTTACCCAACTGCATACATGGGCTACAGCCCACTACCCCCAACCTTTTGGTTGGCCTTAACAGCCAAGCAAGTTGTTAGTACCAAGAGTCCATCCTGGGACCCTTTATACCAATGCTATTGCATCTGATATCACCAATTGAGTGCAGCGAGGCCCCACCCGAGCCCAAGGCCACGCGCACATGGCCCACTTGGGCCTAAGGTGGATTTCGAACCCGAGCTGCCCGAGCCTTTTTTAAGGGCCTAAGGTTGGGCCTAAGGTTACCCAACCACATACATGGGTTGCAGCCCGCTACCCCCAACCTTTTGGTTGGCCTTAACAGCCAATCAGGTTGTTGGTACCAGGAGTCGATCCTGAGAACCTTTAATACCAATGCTATTGCATCTGGTATCACCAATTGAACAACTCAGATGAGTACCAGGAGTCGACGACAAACATAACGCGAGTAGGGTAAACCAACATCCTAAGCCCGGATGGGTACCAACATGAAAGAAACATCGTCAGTCCAATTGCTCTGCGATAGTTGGCACCCTCCCTACGTTATGGAAATCAATAGTATTTCCTCACATGATCATTATTCTTGAGTTGGGTGAAATTGAGATAATGGATTCATGATTATAAAAGGGTGGTCCTCGTAGGAATCATCCCTCGTGTTTGACATTCATTGAATATATTGGATTCATCATTAATCTTCTCAAGTCACCAATTTTCCTTGACTAAATCAAGGGTAACACCCAACAAGATCAATGCATCTCCACCATTACGACACTAAGAGAAACCAAGGCTAACCACATGACGATGCAACAACGTCACCAAGGGAAGATCGATAGCCCAATTGTTCCTCGATGTCCACAAGGGAAAAGAATGTCGATAGCCCAATTGCTCCTCGACACACCCACGGGTATTGCTAGCCCAATTGCCCAACTAATACACCGCGAGAGAAAACCATCGAACGAGTGGTACCCGACAATCTCTAGGAGACTGATAACAAGACTCGCAACCCAAATTCATTCTACTACTCATCCTTACCAATTATGCGATAACCCAAGACCATAAATCCTCCACAATGTGACCTACTACTCAAAGGGAATTTCATCGAACACTTGGTGTCCACTAATCTCCAAGGGACCTACGATGATTGTAAGGACTCAATGTGACCACCCACACATCCACACAAGTCCTACGACAACCAAATAGGTCAAAATTCTCCAAAACACAATTTAAGATTTACAAGGACATTTCGTCGAACACTTGGTGACTACAACCTCTAATGCCCCAAATCAATGTCACCAAACAACACATTATACCCAAGTCATCACCAACAATCTTCTATAATATGCCTAGACCAACCCTAGGCTACCAAAAATAAAATTCAACCCAAGACCACGAGATACACAACCTATACACACACACACATACATACGAGGGAGTAGAAAGAGACTACCCATCGGAGAGATACACAACTCAAAATCCCTAGATGAGGGATTCTTCATGACGGCGCATTCCAAGCACACCAATGTGAAGCCCTCGATCTTCTATTCAACGTTTGTGAAGGAGAAATCCTTCAAAGGTGTCCCAATCTCTCACAATCTTAGAGAGAAGGGAGAACAAAATGAAGAGTGGAGAAAGAGGGAAGAACGGCTGGGAGAGAGAGAGAGAGAGAGAGAGAGAGAGAGAGAGAGAGAAATGAGTACTGAATGAAGAGAGATAGAGTTCTGCCTTTATGTGTGTATCCAAAAAACACGCAAAAAGACCACAATACCCTTAATGAAGCATCTCAAAACTAGTCTGCCGACCTCGTATATCGATATACACAAGGGTTATATATCGATATACAACCATGTTCGACAACCTCAACGAAGAAGGTATTTCGATATACCAAGGGGGTATATCGAAATACCATACCTCACTGTGCAAACCCAACGAAGGATGCATATCGATATGCAGGATTGCATATCGAAATGCATACACGGGAGAAGAAAACAGTGGGGTACCTCATATCAAAATATGATTGAGGGGGTATATCGAAATATAGAGTAAGCCCATATTGAAATAGGGGTTGCATATCGAAATATGCATAAAGGGAAAACGAACAGGAGGATATGCTATATCGAAATATAATAGGAAGCATATCGAAATATACCTCAAGGCTAACATATCGAAATAAGGAATGCATATCGAAATATGCATTAAGAAAATTCGAACAGAGAAGATGTTATATCGAAATGCAAAAAGGACTAGGCATGCCCCTATATCGAAATGCAGCAAGGAACAGTGCATATCGATATACAGGAGGAAGAGGAAGCTGCACATATCGAAATGAAAGGGAGGTAAGGGAACCTCATATCGAAATGCAAACATTGCTGAGAGAATCTCAAGGATGATCGGGAATGTTTCGGCCATAACTTCCTCGTCCGAACTCCGATTGACGCGATTCGAATTGCGTTGGATTCACAATTGAATTCTCTACGACATTGATGAAGAATATACTGAATTTCTAAAATGACATAAGATCATAATGGGCTTTGAAGGCCCTCGGCACATGGATGGAATAACTAGCCGCTATATCGATATCAAACCGGGGACTCTAACTATCCCGGACCATCGAATTTCATTGAATGGGACCCGATAACAACAATAATCCTATTTAAGAGATTATTTGAAATTCTAGGTCGCTACAGCTCGTATATAAATAAATAGATGGATTGACTTTAGTTTGCTGAAGTCGGTTATACAAATGTAATAAAAAATGAAGACTTCGCCAATTATGTGATTAACGATCCAAAAGTAAACAAATCCAATTTTTTATGAGTTCTCAACTCCATTACGAAAATTACTCACGTTGATATTTTGGTACCTAAGTTTTAAATGAAATCAGTTAATTAATGTGAAGCAATAAAGTTATGTCTAATGTTTTGTAGTCCGTATGACACCTTTAATTTGAAGCTCAATTTGTTTTTTTTAATTTCTTTTGAAATATATAGGGCCCTATTATCCAAGCATGCCTACGGCCCCAAAAATTTCAGGGCCGGTCCTATCCAAACAGAAGTAAAATATAAGCAAAGAAAAAGTACGCAAATGAAGGGCGGACCCGGCATAACGGTAAAGATACCGCAATGTGACCTGTAGGTCACGAGTTCGATTCACGGAAATAGTCTCTCTTCTTGCAGAAGTAATGTTGTGTACATGAACCCTTCTTCAGACCCTGTATATGCGGGAGTTGTGTACACTAGGTTGCCTTTTTAACAAGTACACAAATCTAAACAAAAGTCCCCAAAAGTCTGAGCAAAGTGTGAGCTGAGACCAATCGGTCCATATTGGCTTAAGACAAAAGAATTGCAGGTTTCACCATAATCTATAATACAATTCATGACGGTGTAGGGCACACATTGTGCCACGTCATATTTTGTTATGACGATTAGAAGATTCAATCCAATTGTCCAAACTATTTTCTTTCTTATCCTTACTTCAGAATCTTGCACAAATAATCTGAGTCGTTGATAAATTGTAAAATAATTTTTTAATTAATCCTGTAAAAATCTAGCTCATTCGGATAACTATAACTGACTAATCCAAAATGATTGTTTTTCATTGATAGGTTTTATGTCTAACTTCTGAATAATTTTGGATGAAACTGTTGCAATTATCCGAATGAGCAAATTTTTTTCAGTCACTTAAAAATTATTTTCAAATTTATCAACGGCTCAGGTTATTTGGAGCCCCGAGGTGCGGGCCCCACTTTCATTGCGTCGAGCCGTAGGCACGGGCAAACTCTAGTGTCTTACAATTGAACAATTAACACATGGGAGAAATGCAAAGAACAACTGATCTCCAAGATAAGTGGACAATAGAATTGTAAACCATAATTACAAAGCAAAGACTATTGCGCTTACCAGAAGCCCCACTTTCATTGCGTCGAGCCGTAGGCACGGGCAAACTCTAGTGTCTTACAATTGAACAGTTAACACATGGGAGAAATGCAAAGAACAACTGATCTCCAAGATAAGTGGACAATAGAATTGTAAACCATAATTACAAAGCAATGACTATTGCTCTTACCAGAACTTTTGCACTTCCAAAGTCACAAAGCTTAACCTGGTGGCTAAGAGGATCAACCTGCCAGAAACAGAATACAGGTTCAGAAAAGATCCAACTTAGTCAAGAACAACAAAAATAGCATACGTGAATAACATACCAGAAGGTTTTGAGGTTTCACATCCCTATGGCAAACCCCAGGAACAGAATGAATATAAGCCAGACCCCTAAATATCTGATACGCATGTTAACTTTTATCAGGCTCAAGGAAAAAAGAAAGGAGCAAAGTCAAAAACAAGAAGGCGAAGAAGAAGCAAAATTCTGCACCTGGTATGTATAAAGTTTGACATAGATGAGCGGCATCCTTTGATTTGCATTGCTGTAATGCTTCAGAACGCGGTACATAGTCTCGGGGACATATTCCATGACCAAATTCAAGAATAGTTCGTCTTTACTTGTTGTGGAAAAGAAACAGTGCTTCAGAGAAACCACATTCGGGTGATCCATCAAGCGCATTAACTGAAGCTCACGATTTTTATACCGCCTGTCCTGCAAGACCTTCTTTATGGCCACCGTCTCTCCAGTTTCTAAGCATTTTGCCTGGATAAGAGTGGCATTAATACATCAAAGAATAAAAAAAGTAGAATTACAAACTTAATAAAAAACCTAGGATTGTAGTACCTGAAAAACAATTCCAAATGATCCTGTGCCCACTACACGCTCGGCCATGTAAGTGATGGTCTGTAAAAAGGCATTATCATTAATAACTTAGAGAGCTTAATTGAGAGAATTAACTCAAAGTAATAAAAAAATAACTCGCGAGTTCAACATTCCGAATTTATATCATAGTAATAGAAAAAAGTATAGATGAGTGTGGTAAAAACTTAGCCTAATAACCTTAAAGTCTTGAGTTCGAGTCTGAGCACAGCCACTTCACGTATTATTACCAAAGGTTAAGTTTGTCATCGTCTTTTCCTCTTCCCAGACACCCATTAATAGATACCACCCGGCATTGATTTTTTTAATTTTTTTAATAGAAAAAGTACAATGTGGCAAGCCTTGGGATTAAAGAGGTTCTGCAAGAACAACAATTTCCTTTGGGAGTACGTTAGGTACTACAACTGGAATAATAGACATCCCTTACCCGTTTGGGTTCTCCATTTTTGCCCCCGATCGTAGTGGAAATGATATGACCAGTGACTTGATCATTGCCCTCAACAACAGCAGGTGTCATTTCCTGCAATGTGAAACAATGTGGGATTATCACTCATTTAAAATATGACAACCGACCATCATATCAATCACATCCTACCACCACCACCACCACCCTCCAATTCCCTACTATTATCATAACAACACAACTATCACTACTACAATTAGCATCAATCTATCAGCAATTGCACGTGATTGCGATAATCAAAAAGAATTCTATAATCCGATAGATTACTTCGAGAGTGATAGATTACTTCGAGAGTTAACGAGCGTTTACTGTTAAATGAGTTTAACATGTAAAAGATCTAAAGAAGTATGCCAAAGAAAAGCAATAGGATGTAATCATGTAAGCATAGTTTTGAAT
>NMUG010003100.1:0-15173 GCA_002855965.1 Monotropa hypopitys
CAAAATTACATGGAAACCGAGAATCATCTATTAAGATTTTAGTTTCACTTCTAAACATTCATACAAGTCCTCAATTTTTATCCTTTTAACAGATTAAGTTCAGTCCTCACTTTTAACCATTCTGTGTCAATTTTCAAAATTCCAAAACAAAACCGATTAAATCGGTGATAAATTTTGTAAAAACCGAACTGACCAAACTAATTACGCACCTATTATTAGTGTTCCTCGTTTTTTAACAAAATTAGACCATAATTATCTAAATACATTAAGAAGATTAAACTACACCCAGTCTAGACTGCAGAGAAGACAGATAAACCAAACCAAAATTTATATTGATCAAAAGTTACATATGAAGATGATGCCTTGCTTGTACTTTGACTTTAATAAATCATCTAATAACCTAACATGTACAAACAAAATTTAGTAGTAGTATGTACTCCCTTTGTGACTTGGAGCATCTCTGCACAGCATTGACTGAACCTCAACAATTGTTTTGGGGGGCTCAATGTCCTTCTCTTGGAGGGCATTCCCAAGAAGCTGCTGCATCTGAGATGCAAAACTATCATCCAGAATCTGCAAAACAGACAAATTTTGACGAGGGGGAATTCAAATATGGGACAAGCTGAAAGGAGAAACTGCATGGAACTTTGTTGGTAAAAACAATCAATATGGCCCTTTTCTGATAAAAGTGGCCTGATGATCATTCAACTTGTCCACAATTTTCTGGGCAATGAAGTAGTCTTCACAGTCAATGAGTCAGTTTGGGTTTGGCCAAATCACTTGATCATGGAATTGGAGCTTCTAATGAGATGTTGTATTGAGTGCAACAGATAAAAACTGAATATGTAGGACACCCATGTTTCATACTAACCCAACAATGTAATGGTCTCCTTGACATTAGCTGGAATTTACCAACATCTGACTGAAAGTATTGAAAAACTGTGGAAGAAACATAAGATATACTCTGGACACCACCCTATACTTGGTCACACCTTTGTTGCTATTGAAAACTTCACTGTTTTTAGTTCTATTTCTAGTGTTGCATGTTGCAACACAATTAGTGGACGACCATCGGGCTATGTATGATCATTTTAAATGCACCTGATTTTCAAAAGACACAAAACAAGAAAATAAAATTCTCCTCTATTTCAATTAGGGGTGTAATAAAAACCCCGGACCAACCGAAAAAACCGGCAAAAACCCGTTTTTTTTTAAGTAAACGATTTGGTTCGTTTTGATTTAATAAACCGATCAAGTTTCGGTTTGGTTAAAGAAAAACCGGTTCTAACCGAACCAAACCGAAAAACATATAATTGTTTGAAATTTCTGTCGGACTCCTACGAGTATATGATAGGCTAATGATTATTTTCCATATTTTCTATAGTTTACATTTTTTTTTTAAACTTTCCTATATTTTGTCAATCTTCTAATCTCATTTCAGTACACTTCGTCCAACGTACACCTTGCAAACAAAAATGTGACATTTAATAGGTCATAACTGTAAGTTTTTCCCAAATAAATTGTAAAATTTGACCTTTAAAATGAAATTTGATCTCTAAATTCAGTCCAAACCGAAAATCCGATTCAAACCGGGAAAAACCAAACCAAATAAAATCGGTCTGGTTTTGGTTTGGTTTGGACTAAAACCGAATATTTCGGTTCGGTGAGAAAAAAAGCTTTAAAACCGAACCAACCAAATAGTTTACACCCCTAATTTCAATAGCTTTTTCCCTTCAATTAAAGCTGCATCTCGCCGCGCTTCCCAATATGACATAGCAGCCGACTCAAAAAAAACCTCCCGTATAGTACGTGTTGAAAGTCATCTTTATATGTTTGACCTGAAAACTCACAAATTTTCCTGCAGACACCCCACTAAAGTTATGAAGTTGGTTTCATGTAGTTGACCCCACTAAAAGAAACATGAACGTCGTTACCGACCTGTAAACTAGTAATGTCAAACAAACTTGGAGTCCCATCCAAGAAATGCATTTTCACAATAAAACATGCTAAAAATTGCGTAATTAGTTGTCTATGAACTACCCAGCTAAAGATTACCATAGGAACAATTTGTTAAACTTACAGAGACAGCAATTCGTGAACCTTTGTACCATGACCTATTCTCTTTCCTGTTTTCCAAAAAGCTCAAAACATCCTGCCACAACATAAGAACAAATTTAAAGATCAGATAAAAATGTCCAGTAGAATTGTACTAATAGTTTCCAGAGGCAAATTAACTAACCTGTCCCATACGATCCCAATAGCCCCGACAGATTGAAATGAAAACATGACTCTCAAATACGGTGTGGATGTGATTCATTGTACTGGTCAGCTGGTCCTTCAGTGGTTGCATTCGGCTTCTGACATCCGAGTCTACCACGGTTTCCTTTGAATCTTGCAGTATCTTCTTCAGTTTTGTAGCATTTTGTAACCTTGTCTGAAACATAAAAGGTAACCAGTTAAATTACAACAAATACTTAAACTGATTTCAAAACCTTAAATATATTCATCAAATGAAAGAAAAAGAAGAAACTTGGTTTGCAGCACATCCCGGAAATGTTAGTTGCACTCTTCGGCCAAATTTTGATCAAGGGTTTGGCACAGGAAATGGAAAAATTGAAGAGCCTTGCGAGTGAGCCATTGCGTCCATTAACTTTCATATTTTCACGATCATATTATATAACCATAGTCATACAATACAAAGCATCGCCCTGATGATACTCACATTTTCTGCCAGCTTCTCCACAACTGCTTGCAAGTAATTTCTGAATTTGGTCCTAAGCATCACAGTTACTTCACTGAGCCTCTCTCCAGGGGCTGCGTTGCCCCCATCAGGGATGCAAGAACCCCATGATTTCAACTGATATTCTATCTTTGGCCGTAAGACATCAAGCAGCCTCTTCATGGAATTCAAAAGAATCCCCAGCTGATGAAACAAAGACCACACTTGAGGCGAAACAATACAAGTACTAACAAAAAATGAGAACTTGGTAAGAAGATCACACCTCATCAGGGATTAAGTAGGGGCACACGGTTCGTTTTGCAAGCTTCTGGACATATTTGAGACCAAATTTCTTGGGTGTCAAGTTTTCCTTCAATGGCGCCAAGACATCTGCATACTGCTTGTCTAGGGCTTCCACAATTGCCTTCTCTACGTCAGCAATAGCCTGTTCAAATTCCAAAAGAAAAAAATCATAAACCATTCTGTAACATTGCAAAAAGAGAAAATATACTCCCCACCCCCCACCCCCACACATCCACTTTGTTTGTACACTTTCACTAGTCAGAACATAAAAAATAGTCCATATTTCATATTTCATTCTCTTGTAGATAATCTTGAAATTTTTATCTATAAGCCTATTGAAATATGAACAATAGTTCCCAATATCATTTACAGAAATACAATCCTTTAATCTGAATATAGGGGACGACTGCCCAAAATGAAAAAAAAAAAGGATGAACGGAGTACAAAATAAAAGCATTGAAAGCAAAACCAACACATGTAGCAAGAAATAACAATACTTTGCACATGTAATAACAGATGACGCCATAGAAAATAACAGAGAAGAGGAAATATGGTTACTATAATGACTTGAAAATTTATAAAGTTTTCCGGAATGATTTTGCTATCATTTCAATTGAATTTGAAACTTTAATCTTTGTTAGAAATCAAATTGTTAATTGTAGTTACTCGAATTTGAATTGTGGTTGGTGGACTGTCCAAATTTTGTGTGCTCATAGACTCTCCTCTACCGGTATAGAGTCTGTTCAGTGGGGATGCATCTATCGATAGAGGGGCGGGGGGAGGGGAGGATTTAGAGAATGTCAGGGGCTCTCTACAGGTAGAGGCGCACATACATTATCTCTATCGATAGAGGCACAACCTCCTCCGGACACCCCTCTATCGATAAAGGGGTGTCTATCGATAGAGGGGGTTTCAAGGGAAATTTTGTTTCTTTTCGTGTTAAGTATAAATAGCACCATTAGGGCATTTCTCCGTCACTTTTCACTCTTCGGTGGCTCTCTACCGGTAGAGGCGCGCGCACATACATTCTATCAATCGATAGATGCACAACCTCCTTTGGACCCCCACTCCCCACCCCCACCCCACCCCACCCCACTCGATCGGTAGAGGCATCCCCCCTATCAGTAGGTGGGGAGTTCCAAGGGAAATTTTGCTCCTTTTCGTGTTAAGTATAAATAACACCCATAGGGCATTTTTCTGTCATTTTTCACTCTCCATCTATCTCTATTCTCCTCCCTCTCACCCTCAAGGACATTTTTCCGTCACTTTTCACTCTTAAGTGGCTCTCTACCGGTAAAGGCGCACATACATTCTCTCTATCGATAGAGCCACAACCTCCTTTGGAACCCCCTGATGCAGCTTGGTGTTTGGGAAATGTGGGCAGATAAAATCAAACCGTAGATTCCGAAGAATACTAGTGTGAAATCTCCTCTAAACATGTTGATTCAAAAGAATACAAGGAATAAAGGCTCTTTAAACCTGTTGATTCCGAAGAATATCAGGATAAAGGCTTCAAGCAATCGTTGATTCAAAGAATACCGATTGAATGGGAGAACGAACAACACAAGTTCGATTAAACTTTAATTTCAACAACTGCCGTCACTATTATATCACAGGGGTATGTATAGGGCACACAAAAACCCTAAAGGAAAGAGAAATAAAACACTAAGGCCACAAACAAGCCGTCCCAAAAGAAAATAGAGACGAAAATGCCATAAACAGGTCGGTCTAAGCAAAGAAGACAAAAAAACATGCCAAAAAGCACAAACAGGCAGACCCGAGCAAGTTGTGCGGCAACCCGGATTGATTCCGTGCAAGAAAAGGCTTTGCCGAGCTAAAATAGCCGAGCAGACAAAGGCGGCCGAGCAGAACTTTCCTGAATACTGGAGCGCGGGAACATTGTATTTCAGCCTTCCCAATAGTCGAAAATGATCGTCTTGAAGAGGTGCTAACGCCTGTGTGGTTGGATGTCCGGAATGATGTTCAGCCGCACACACATGTCAAAAAACGGACAGAATCTGGCTTTCCCGAGCTGACACTACTGGACATGTGTTGCCAGTGCGGCACCTCCCAAGTATGCCTCAGCTATGCGGTCTACATCCTCCTCCCCATGATGAAAAGAATTCGGTCTCGTATTCGCTACCTCTTCATTTTTTGCCTGAGTTGTCATGGTAGGGTACGAGATGCTTTACATTGAATACGTCTGAGATGTTGAGATGACTTGGCAGTTTTAGACGATAGGCATTGGGATTGATTTGCTCAATGATCTCATATGGCCCGGTCCTCCGCGCTGTCAGCTTGCCTTGGTCAGCACGACCCAACAAAATCCCCCGCACTGAACTCCACCAAATGTCATTTCTTGTCAGATGTCTTGTCTTCTTGTATTTGGCCTTTGATTTCACCAAGTGTTGTTGGACCTGTTGATGGATGTCCTGTAAGCCACTGACAAACTCCTCAACTTTCTTATGAACCTTTGCCAAACCTGGAATAGGAGCTAGATCAATAGGAGCCCGTGGCTGGAAGGCATAATTGGCAAAGAACGGACTGAATCCCGAGCTACAATTCACCGATCTATTGAAAGCAAACTCCGACTGATACAATTTCTAGTCCCATGATTTTGGATTCTCGCCCACCAAACACCTCAGTAAGTTGCCCAACGAACGATTTACCACTTCAGTCTGCCCATCAGTTTGAGCGTGGTAAGCACTGCTGAAATCAAGCTTTGTGTTCGTCAACCGCCATAAGCACCTGATGCAGGGAAGAAATAAATTACTTTTCCTTGCAGCCTTGAACTACGCAGCGGAAACACAAAAACAAAAGATAAACAGAATACCAGATTGATTCTCACAGAATACCTCCGTTGATTCTCTTCTCGATCTGTTGATTGGCAAGCCAATACCAGATCCAAGGCTCGTTGGTCTGTTGATTCGCGCACGAATACCCAGAGGAACGGCTTCAATCACAATCGTTGATTCTTTAAGCGAATGCCGAAAGGGAATGGGGGTTGAACAAGCAATTCTGCTGTCAGGGTTTAATTTTCTTCAAAAGTCCCCAAAACAGTTACATTGTTCCCTATTTATAGGGCGGCAGTAAGAAACCACAAGTAGCAAAAACCCTAAGTACCATTACTGGGCTTTTGACAGATTAGGCCCAAAAGAGGAAACAAAAAGGGAACCTTAAACACGTGGGGTCCCACAAAAAGGAATAAAGATAACTGAATAAAATAAGAAATCATGCGTTGCCGAGCTGCCAGAGGCGGAGATGCCCAGGAGAGTGGGAGCTCGGGAACGGGACACTGCTAGCCTCTTAGCTCGGGAGGAAGTCAAGCAGCTCGGGAAATGTTTCTGCCCTGGTTCTTCAGTGCGGCACTGCGTGTCCGCGATGCCACTCCCCTCATATAGTTCTCAGCCAGTCTGTCTGCATCATCCTCCCCAGGTAGGCAAGGATTCGACCTCGAATCTGGTACGTTCTCTTCCTCGGAACTGTCACCATGGTACGGCCAGAGATGTTTTATGTTGAAGACATCCGAAATGTTAAGGTGACTGGGTAGCCGCAACCTGTAAGCATTGGCATTGATTTTCTCAATAATCTCATACGGTCCAATCTTCCGAGCAGCCAGCTTGTTGTATTCGTGGATGGGGTACCTATCCTTAATTAAGACAGTCCATACGAAATCTCCTACATTGAACTCCATCAGGCGCCGACGCTTGTCTGCTGCCTTCTTGTTCTCGCTCCCCGCTTCCCTCAAATTATGTTGCACCTGTTTATGAACATTCTGCAATTCTTCAACAAACTCCCCAGTCTTCTTGTGGATCTTTGTCAGGTTCGGTATCGGGGCAAGGTCGATTGGTGCTCGGGGTTGGAATCCATAGTTGGCCATGAATGGACTAAATCCTGAGCTGCGGTGAGTAGATCGGTTAAACGCAAACTCTACTTGGTACAACTTCTGGTCCCATGCCTTTGGATTTTCTCCCATCAGACACCTGAGCAAATTACCAAGGGAACGATTAACCACTTCAGTCTGCCCATCCGTCTGAGGGTGGTAGGCACTGCTGAAATCCAGCCGAGTACTGGTCAATTTCCACAAGCATCTCCAGAAGTGGCTCAGGAACTTTGAATCTCGGTCAGAAACAATGGATGTTGGTAATCCATGGAGGCAATATACTTCGCGGAAGTAGAGCTGTGCAATATAAATAGCGTCATTGGTCTTTTTACAGCCAAGGAAGTGGGCCATTTTGGTGAACCGGTCGACCACCACAAAAATAGAATCATACCCGCGCTGAGTGCGCGGCAAGCCAAGGACAAAATCCATACTTACACTGGACCACGGTCTCTCTGGAATAGGTAAGGGCAGATACAGTCCGACGTTAGTAGCTGACCCCTTGGAAACCTGGCAAACTCTGCACCTTTCCACAAGCTTAGTCACATCTCGGCGAAGGGACGACCAATAATAAGTTTGGCTGAACAACTGATAAGTTTTGTCCCTGCTGAGGTGCCCTTCTTCGTGCAGCTCCTTGAGGATTTTAAGTCGTAGACTGGAGCTTGGTACGCATAGCTGAGCACCCTTGAAGAGAAATCCCTCATGTAGAGTATAGTCCACGCGTCGTCCGGCCACGACTTCCTGAACGATAGGGGCGAACAACTCATCAATATTGGTGAGTTCACAGAAAGATTCAAACCCCAAGACGTCACCCCACAATACATTGAGAAGGCAAGTACGGCGACTAAGGGCATCCGCGACTCTGTTCTGCACACCTGACTTGTGTTTAAGAGTGAAGGTGAACTGTTGAAGATAAGCCGCCCACCTAGCATGCCGCGCTGACAGCTTATCCTGGCTATTGATGTGTTTCAAAGCGTCATGATCAGAGTATAACACAAAGTCACTTTGGGAAAGGTAGGGATACCAATGTTTCAGCGCTTGAATGAGGGCATAGAACTCCACGTCATAAGTACTGTAATTTACCCTGGGTCCATGCAATTTTTCACTGTAGAACGCGATGGGCCTTCCTTCTTGGCTAAGGACGGCTCCAACCCCCACCTTGGAGGCATCACAATGTAACTCGAACGGTTTGGAAAAGTCGGGCAAGGCGAGCACGGGAGTGGTGGTCAACTTATCCTTGATGTCTTGGAACGCTTGAGCGGCTGCTTCCGTCCACTGGAACTGCCCGCGCTTCATACACTCCGTAATTGGGGCCACAATAGTACTGAAGTTTGGAATGAACCGTCTATGAAGCGAGGCCATGGAAACTTCGTACTTCGTGTATGTTCCTCGGGGTGGGCCATTCCCGGACTGCCGAGATCTTTGTCGGGTCGGCTGAAATTCCATCCTTGGACACCACGTATCCTAGGAAGATCACACTACTCATCATAAAGCAGCACTTAATTCGGGACACAAAGAACTGACCTTCCCGTAATAATGATGGGACTTGGCGCAGATGTTGGAGATGAGTTTCACAATCTGGGCTATAGACAAGTATGTCATCAAAGTAGACAACCATATATCTTCCAATCAGGGGTCGGAATAGTTGGTTCATCACCCTCATAAAGGTACTCGGGGCATTGGAGAGTCCGAAGGGCATAACCATCCATTCATAGAGGCCTTCCCGGGTTTTGAAAGTAGTCTTCCATTCATCACCTTCCCGTATGCGGATTTGATGGTAGCCACTTCTTAGATCTAGTTTGCTGAACACTGATGCCGTACTGAGCTAATCCAGGAGATCATCCAGCCGTGGGATAGGGAATCTGTACCGCACGGTAATTTTATTGATTGCGCGGCTATCCATGCACATTCGCCATGAGCCGTCCTTCTTTGGAGTTAACAGGGTCGGTACAACACAAGGGCTAAGACTCTCCCTGATGTGTCCTTTGGTTAGGAGCTCCTCCACTTGACTTCTCAGCTCCTCATGTTCCTTAGGGCTCATTCGGTAGTGCGGCCTGTTCGGCAGAGCGGCTGCAGGGACCAAATCGATCTGATGTTGGATGTCGCGGAGAGGTGGCAACCCTACCGGAAGTGTGTCGGGGAAAACGTCATCGAAATCGTCCAGCAGTTCCCGTACAGAGTCAAGGATTGTCTCCTGAGTTTGCTCGCTGCCGAGCTGCGGAACGCTACTGCGCGGCTCTTGTTCCTTTACCACTAGGGCGTACACAACGCCAGATTCCATCATCTCACCAACGAATTTTCCTCGGGTTAGCAGGTTGGGAGACTTCGCTGTATTTGACTTTGGGACTTCTTCCTTGTTTGGGTATAGAACTACCTTCACATTGTTGAACATGAAGCTGTAGGTGTTCTTACGGCCATCATGTCGCACATAATTGTCAAATTGCCATGGTCTCCCTAATAAGATATGAAAAACATCCATATCTACCACGTCACACCAAATCTGGTCTTTGTAGTTGGATCCAATAGAAAAAGATACCAAGCTTCTTTTACTCACAGTGACCTTCTTCCCTTCTTGCAACCACGCCAGCTTGTACGGGCTGGGTAATCCTCTGTTGCCAAGCACAATTTTCGTATGGCTTCCTCAGAGATAACATTTTCGCAGCTCCCCGAATCAATGACAAACTTACACACTTTACCTTCAACGGTACATCGGGACTGGAAGATGTTGTTTCGTAACCAATCATCACTTTGAGCACTTCGAGGTGTAAGGCAGGTCCTCCGGACTACTAGCAATGGTCCGCAGTCCCCAGCAACGTGTTCCTCCCCTTCCCCCTCATTGAGGTCATCCCCGTTCAGTTGTTGAGCTGAATCTTCTTCAAGTTGATCGATTTCCACCCTTACTAGACCATCATTGTCAATGAATAATCCTTTCTGGATGGAGGGCTTTTTACAATCTGAAAATCTGTGGCTGGGCTCCCCACACTTGAAACAATGGCCTGTACTCACAGTAACTGGTCTTGCCGAGCTGGGAGTTGGAGAGCTCGGTTGGTCTGGGGAACAGCTCGGCCAACCTTCGGGGTTGTCATAGGTCGGCCGTGAGACGCCGTCCAAGGTGGCGCGACAGAACGCCTCTTGGTTTGCTTTTCTAACTGTAGCGCCTTCTGATACGCGTCAGAGAGGGAGTAAAGTTCGAACATATTGAGAGTATATTGGTACGGCATTTGCAACCCACCAATGTAACGGGAGATATTCTGATCAGCCGACTCACCAAGGTCGTTCCGTGCCATCAACTGGTAGAATTCTGTCGTGTAATCATCCACTGTCCGGGATCCTTGCCGCAGGATCTGAAACCGCTGATACATAACTCTAGAATAATTGTGGGGCAGGAATGCCTCACGCAGGTGTTTCTGGAGTTTTTCCCACGTCTCGATCTTTCTTTTGCCCATCCGAGAACGGTTGGTCTTCAGTTGCTACCATCATGCTGTAGCTCGTCCACGAAAACGCGTGACCACGAGAGGAACTCGTTTGTTATCGGGTACTTCTTTGAACTCCAATACTTCTTCGACAGCAAATAGCCAGTCAAGAAAATCCTCTGGCCTCATTCCTCCGTGAAATTCCGGAACATCTATCTTCAGGCCAGTTTCCCACATAGAGGATAGAGGCGCGTCTCGCTCCTCCTGTCTATGAAGGTACTGGGGGTGCCTCTCTGGCCTCCTTTCTGTTTCGTCCTCCGCAAAGGGGTTTTCGTCATATTCGGCATCATCATCATCCGGTTCCACCTCCATTTCACGAGGGTTTGGTTGCTGTTGGGGGCGAAGGGGTTATTGAGGTTGACGGGGCTGTAATTGGAGCTGGCCGCCAGGCTTTCCACTGTCTGCTGTAATTGTGGTTGCTGTTCAGATAGGAAGGAAGGTTTTGCCCGGAAGGATAGAAACTTGAGCTCTTATACCAACTGATGCAGGGAAGAAATAAATTACTTTTCCTTGCAGCCTTGAACTACGCAGCGGAAACACAAAAACAAAAGATAAACAGAATACCGGATTGATTCTCACAGAATACCTCTGTTGATTCTCTTCTCGATCTGTTGATTGGCAAGCCAATACCAGATCCAAGGCTCGTTGGTCTGTTGATTCGCGCACGAATACCCAGAGGAACGGCTCAATCACAATCGTTGATTCTTTAAGCGAATGCCGAAAGGGAATGGGGGTTGAACAAGCAATTCTGCTATCAGGGTTTAATTTTCTTCAAAAGTCCCCAAAACAGTTACATTGTTCCCTATTTATAGGGCGACAGTAAGAAACCACAAGTAGCAAAAACCCTAAGTACCATTACTGGGCTTTTGACAGATTAGGCCCAAAAGAGGAAACAAAAAGGGAACCCTAAACACGTGGGGTCCCACAAAAAGGAATAAAGATAACTGAATAAAATAAGAAATCATGCGTTGCCGAGCTGCCAGAGGCGGAGATGCCCAGAAGAGTGGGAGCTCGGGAACGGGACACTGCTAGCCTCTTAGCTCGGGAGGAAGTCAAGCGGCTCGGGAAATGTTTCTGCCCCGGTTCTTCAGTGCGGCACTGCGTGTCCGCAATGCCACTCCCCTCATATAGTTCTCAGCCAGTCTGTCTGCATCAGCACCTCCAGAAATGGCTTAGGAATTTGGAATCTCTATCAGGAATGGTGGGCGCCGGCAGTCCATGCAAGCGATATACTTCTCGGAAATACAATTGAGCAATATGGACATCATCATTAGTCTTCTTACATCCGAGAAAATGTGCCATCTTGGTAAGCATGTCTACCACCACAAAAACGGAGTCATTGCCATGTTGTGGGTAAGCAGCAAGCCTAGGACAAAGTCCATGCTCACACTGGACCAAGGCTGATCTGGAATAGGCAAAGGCATGTGCAACCCCGCATTTGTTGCCGATCCTTTTGACACTTGACAGACTATGCACCTTTCCACAAATCGAGTCACATCACGCCACATAGAAGGCCAGAAATAAGAATTGCTCACCAGCTGACAGTGTTTTAAATGGCGAAAGGTGCACCACGGCGCAAGAGGGGGTTTAGTGCCATGGCGCATGGCGCACCGCGCGGCACGCGCCTTTTGAACGCGTGGCGCACTTTTTTTTTCATAGTTTATTTAAACATATTTTACAAAACTTTTAACATCAACATTTCAAACACAACATTTCAAACACAACATTTCAAAAGTTCAACAATGATACGAAACAACACCATCCTAAAAACTTAGTCTTACAGAATCTAGACTTAAAAACATAACAAAATAGTACGGAAAATCAAAAATCCACATATAAGAGGCACACATATGGCATAGCCATCAAATGTCATTGGTTGAAGACTATAAAAAGTGTCCAAAGGCCCAATGGTTCTCGGTTTTTTAAGCTTGGATTTAACAGATGTTGCCATGGATATGGAGGTGCTACCATTGGTAGAAGAAGGTTTTTTTGCAAGCATATCGGGATCATCATCATCATCATCATTGTCCAAGTCCATCACCATCACATTATCCTCCATAGCATTAAGCGCTCTCTTCTTTTCTTCCTGTTCACGGAAATACGCCCTAGCCTCCTCCCTAATCTCGAGTGGACACCTTTTACATGTGCTCGCATTCCGATAACCTCCAGCAAGGTGTTGTTTAATTCTAGTGATGCCAGCTCTTTTCACTTGGTTGCAAAAATTACATCGCAAATCATTCGTATTACTTGGGTCAAGTTGAGTACAATACTTCCAACCAATATCCATCTTTTGATTCTTTTCAGTACCTTCAGATGCCATATCTACAATTAATTAAGAAAACAGAAAATCAGTCCTTAATCCAGTCCTTAATCGAGAGAGAGAGAGAGATTAGGGTGCGAGACAGAGAGAGAGAGCAGAGAAGGGTGCGAGAGAGAGAGAGAAGTCACCTGGTCGAGAGCAGAGAAGGGTACGACTCGAGAGAGAGAGGACTTCACCTGCTGGTTGCTGCTGCGATCGATTGAGGGAGGGAAATAAGCCATCAGGGTTAAGAAGAAAGGGCTTCGATCCAGTGCTCCTCCACCCACGTTACAACTGCCCAGATCTATGACTGAGATCGAATTTTAAGACATAATCAAATGGTGCGCGCCATCTGCGCCTCATATGCGCCATTCGTCGCGCCATCTGCGCCTCATATGCGCCATTAGTACCTGCGCCTAAGGCGCATTCTACCAAGGCGCTAGGCGTGCGCCCGCCATCGCCATGTGCCATGGCGCGCGCCATGGCGCGCCATTTAAATCACTGCCAACTGATATGCCTTATCCCTTCCAATGTGTTCTTTATCATGTAGTTCTTTGATAATTTTAAGCCGCAAACTAGACGACGACAAACACAATTGAGTTCCCCTGAATAGGAACCCATTATGCATCACATAATCTGCACGCCAACCTGTCAAAACTTCATCAACGATAGGAGAAAAAATCACGTCAGTTCTCAAGAGTTCATGGAAAGTATCGAAACCCATCACCTCAGCACGTAGCGTATTGAGAAGACATGTACGGCGACTGAGAGCATCCGCCACTCTGTTTTGTATTCCAGATTTATGCCTAAGGGAGAAAGTGAACTGTTGCAATTATGATGCCCATCGGGCATGTCTTGCCGAGAGCTTATCCTGACTGTTGATGTGCTTCAGAGCATCATGGTCAGAGAACAAAACAAAATCACTTTGCGATAGATAAGAATACCAGTGCTTTAAAGATTGAATGATGGCGTAGAACTCCAGATCATAGGTACTCTAGTTTGTCCTTGCCCCGTGCAGCTTTTCGCTGAAATAGGCAATCAACTGATCTCCCTGACCGAGGACAGTGCCAATACCGATCTTCGAGGCATCGCAATGCAACTCAAGGGGCTTGGAGAAGTCTGGTAAAACAAGTATAGGAGTTGTGGTCAACTTTTGTTTAATTTCTTCAAAGGCTTGTACGGCTAATTCTAAACACAAGAATTGACCAGCCCGCACACAGTCTGTTATGGGGGCCATAATGCTGCTGAAACTTGGAATGAACCTCCTGTAGAATGACATTGGTCTATGAAAGCTGTGTACCTCATGAATGTTCTTTGGGGTAGGCCATCGCCGAACAGCTTCCACCTTAGCACCATTCATAGAAATACTATCCCGGGATACTACATACCCGAGGAACAGAACACTGGTCATCAAAAATGAGCACATAGTCAGTGCGGCAAAAAACTTTCCCGTCTGCAACGTTGATAGAACTTGTCGCAGATGTTGCACATGTAAGTCACGATCAGGACTATAGATTAGAATGTCGTCAAAGTAAACTACCACAAACCTCTCGATGAATGGTCGAAAGAGCTGGTTCATCACGCGCATAAAGGTACTGGGTGCATTGGACAGCCCAAATGGCATGACCATCTATTCAAAAAGGCCCTCCCGTGTCTCGAAAGGCAGTCTTCCATTCATCACCTTCACGTATGCGGGTCTATTGATATCCATTTTTCAAATCCAACTTGCTGAATACCATAGCCCCAATGATTTGGTCTAGTAATCGTCCAGCCGCGGAATAGGAAACCGATATCTCACTGTGATCTTGTTGATGGCTCAACTGTTCACACATATTCGCTAAGTCACATCCTTCTTGGGGGTCAACAGTACGGGCACCGCACAAGGGCTCAGACTTTCTCGAACGTGCCCCACCTGTTGTCGCAACTCTTCATGCTCCTTAGGGCTCATACGGTAGTGCCGACGATTTGACAAAGCAGCTCCTGGCACCAAGTCAATGTGGTGTTGGATGTCACGCAACGGTGGTAATCCAGACGGTAGCTCCGCGGAAATACTTCCCTTAATTCCTCTATCAATTCTCGTACATCGTCCGGGACCTCCGCACTCAGCTTCTTCTCCCCGCCGAGCAGCGGTTGCTCCTTGCCGAGCAATTGTCGCACACTGCCGCGCAAATGTTGCTCTTTTACAACCAGCAAGTATACCATCCCTGACTCACTCATCTCTTCTTCGAAGCGCTGTCACGATAGTAGGTTGGAGTTCTTCTCGACCATCTGTTTTGGAGCCTCCTCTTTGCTCGAGTGCAACACCACCTTTACATTATTGGACATAAAACTGTAGGTGTTCTTCCGGTCATCATGTTGTATGGCATTATCAAATTGACAGGGTCTTTCCAGCAGGATATGGCAAGCATTCATCTCCAGAACATCGCACCACAGCTGATCTCTGTAATTAGAATTAATAGATAATGAAATGAGGCATCGCTTGGAGACAACTACCTTCTT
>NMUG010003101.1:0-15165 GCA_002855965.1 Monotropa hypopitys
ATAATGCCAATCAAATTTGGGATTTTTTACAAAATCGTTACAACACCACAGATCTTGGGCATCAATATCAACTTCTGTATCATCTTCATCGCATAAGACAAGAGTCTGATCAAACTATTAATTCATTTCTCTCCCAAATGTATAGTATTTGGGATCAATTAGCACTTTCTGAACCTATATGGAGTTGTTTTGAAGATGGCGGAAAATTTACGACATACAGGGATCAACAACGTTTGATTATGTTTCTTATGGCTCTCACTGATTTTTTGAACCCATTCATGCCTCACTATTCCATCGCAATCCTCTTCCAATATTGGAAAGTGCCATTTCAGAGCTCCTTTCCAAAGAAACTCTCTTGGAACTCTCAAGTCTCCTCATACAAATATTGCTCTAGCAATACCTCCATTTAGAGGTAGCTCCACAACCAATGTCACTTCTCAGCCTTCGGCTCATGGACATTCTTCAACACCAAACTCTTGCACATTCTTTCACAAGACCAATCATGTTTTTTTAATGTGTCTGTAAACATTTGCAAAAAGACTGGACCGGTCCACTTTCAATATCATTGTCCCAAGCACCCTCGCTTTTCATCAACTCGTTCTCAGTCCAACAACAATGGGTCTTAGGGTATTCAGTTCAAGTATGGTAAAACTTCCAAGGCCTCACCTCATTCTATTGCTGCTGCCGACAATGCATCATCTTCTACATCTTCATCACCATACATTACTATAAGTGATCTCCAGGGTATTCTCCAACATCTCTCTGTCTATGGTAATACACATTCTACTGCTCTCTCTGTTACCCCAGGTACTTCTTCTTGGTACTTTGATTCTTCTTGTTGTAATCGTATGACCTTTGATTCAACAATATTCTCTTCTCATGACACTACCACCAAACTATCTATTATTCATACTGCTGATGGTTCACATATGTCTGTTAGTCATACATGTAATGTTTCTACATCGAATGTGTCTATTTCAAATGCATATTTCATTCTAAAACTTACCCTCAATCGTATTTCTGTTGGTCAATTATGTGAACTTGGTCTCACTGTTACCTTTTCTTCCACTAGTTGTTGTGTGCAGGATCTGAGGACTGGAAGGACACTTGGGATAGGCCATAAGCTTGGGAATCTATTCGAGCTTGTCAATCTTCATCAGCCATCTAATTTAACTACGCCTATGTCTACTCCACATATTACTCCATCCTCCACTAATATCTCCCTTAATTTATGGCATTCTCGTTTGGGTTGTGTGTAGTTTAGTCAGCTACAAACATTGATTTCTAGTGGTCAGTTAGACAAAGTTCAAATAAGAATGTCGATTGTTTATCTTGTCAACTTGCAAAACAATATGCCTTACCCTTTAATAAAAGTGACTCGGTTTCATGTGTTCCTTTTGATCTTGTTCACTCTGATATTTTGGGACATTCACCTCATCCTACCATGGGGGAATCTCGATATTTTGTAGTATTTATTGATGATTATTCTCGAAATACTTGGATATATCTCATGAAAAATCGATCTGAAATACCCAAAATATACTATGATTTTGCTGCTATGATCCAAACTCAATTTTCTCGCCCTATCGAATTTTTTTGTGCTGACAATGCCATGGAATACAAAGAAACAAATTTTCTCAATACCTTCCACAATCATGGCACTGTTCCTCATCGGTCTTGTCCTGGTACCTTCCAACAAAATGGTTAGTCTGAACATAAATATAGGCACATCTTAGACACTACACATGTTCTTCTTATTTCCTCCTCTTGTCCAGAACGTTTTGGGGGGAAGATGCCCTAACTACTGTCTACACAATCAATCTTGTACCCACTCCTGTCATCCAAAATCAATCTCCTTATGATCGTCTGTATGGATCATCACCTGATTATACCAAGTTGTGTGTTTTGGTTGTGCTTGCTTTGTTTGGCTTCAGCCTCATGAGCGTACTAAATTAGATCCTCGTACTCGTCTCTGTTCTTTTGTAGGTTATGGGATTAAACACAAGGATTACAGATGTTGGGATCCTGTCTCAAAACATCTTCGTATTTCTCGTCATGTTATCTTTTGGGAACACAAAATGTTCTCTTCTATGTCCATGTTCAATCTAATCACACCTCATACTTCATCATATTTTACTGATCCATCTCTTGATTTCTTTTTCGATGATAATGATATAGTCTCTCCCTCAGTGCTTCAATCTACGGACCCTCCTGAGGAAATTGCTCAGTCTACGGATCCTACCCCTGTTCCTAGTCCTGCTCCTCCAACAATGCCTACTCTTACTAGTCAGTCTACAAGGGTAAGTCAAATACCTATTTGTCTTTGTGATTATTATTGTTTTTCTACTATTTTCTCTTATCATGAACCTCAGTCTTTTCATGAGGCTAATTCTAACCAACTTTGGCAACAAGCAATGGCAGATGAAATACAAGCACTAGAGAAAACACATACTTGGTTGATCCTCTATCAAGAAAGATTATTATTGGCTGTAAGTGGATTTATAAAATCAAAACACATTCTGATGGGACTATAGAACAATATAAAACCTGACTGGTTGCTAGGGGATTCACTCAAGAGTATGGTATTGACTATGAAGAAACTATTTCTCCAGTAGCCCATCTTACATTTGTTTGTAGTCTTATTACTGTTGCTGCTGCTCGTTGTTGGCACTTATCTTAAATGGATGTCAAAATGCCTTCCTTAATGGCGATCTGATAGAGGAAGTTTACATGGAACCACCTTCGGGTTATGCTCATGCATCATCTCAAGTGTGCAAACTCAATCGTGCCTTGTATGGTCTCAAATAAGTTCCACGTGCATGGTATGCCAAAACTATTGGCCAGTATGGGTTCACTTCTAGTTCTTATAATTCAGCTCTCTTCATTCGATCTAATGAACATGGGACTATTCTTCTCTTGTTATATGTTGATGACATGATCATAACTGGAGATGATATTTCTAGAATTTCAGCTCTTAAAGAATATCTCAGACAACAATTTGAAATGAAAGATTTATGTACTCTTGGCTATTTCTTGGGTCTTGAAATTCTTTCTGATTCATCGGGTTACTACCTTTCTCAAGCAAAATATGCTTCTAATCTCTTTGCTCGAGTTGGCCTCACTGATAGTAATACCGTTTCTACCCCTCTTGAAACAAATGTTCGTCTTACTCCATTGAATGGTACCCTACTTGCTGATGCTACTCTATATCGTCAGTTAGTTGGCAACCTGATCTATCTTATTCTTACTTGGCCTGATATTTATTATGTTGTTCACCTAGTCAGCCAATTTATGACACCTCCTTGTTCTACTAACTATTCTGTTGTGCTTCGAATTATTCGGTATATCAAAGGCACTTTATTCCATGATCTTCATTACTCTGTTGATTCCTCTCTTTCTTTGAGTGGCTATTTAGATGCTGATTGGGCAGGTGATCCCATTGATCATCGCCCAACTAATGGCTTCTGTTTCTTCCTTGGTGATTCTCTTATCTCTTGGCAAAGTAAGAAGTAAACTGTTACAGCTTGGTCCAATATAGAAGCTGGGTATCGTGCTCTTGCTGATGCTACTCAAGAACTTATTTGGCTCCACTGGTTACTTACAGGCATGAGTGTACCTATATCTGATGCTACAATTTTACACTGTGACAATCGTAGTGCTATTTAGATTGCTCATAATGATGTGTTTCATGATCGCACCAAACATATTGAGATTGATTGTCATTTTGTGCGACAGCATGTCACTTGTGGAACTGTTTGTCTCCATTCTATTACTTCTTCAGATCAAACTGCAGATATATTCACCAAAGCTCACTCTCTAGGACGTTTTCAAGATTTAGTATCCAAACTCAAGTTAGTCTCTTCTTTACTATCTTGAGTTTGAGAGGGGTGTTAATATATATTAAGAAAATGTGCTAATATAGAAATGTTGTTAGCTTATAATTAGGGATGAATTGTTAGGAATATGGTTATTACCATTTTTTGTTATTTCTATATCTTGTTCTTTCTTTTTCTTTGTTCTTCTTTTTCCCTGTATGTAGTGTTTTCTATTGACCATTGTACACAATTGAATTCAATATACATTTTTACCATTTTATCAATAGATTCAAACCTAGGAAATTTCGGCTTGAGCTAGGCTTGTCAAATTTTTACTAAAGTTCGAGTTCGCTAAAATCTTAATAAACCGAACCCGAATATTTTAAAGTTCGACTCGATTTGGTTCGTTACTGCTAAACCTAATGAATTACCAATATTTACAATTGACATATATACGAACCTTTTTTATTTCCCACCAGATGAAATAGAACACCATATTTTGTTAAACCAAAATAATTTATACATCAGTTTAAGATTATAGGAAATAGAGGAACGGTTAACATAAAAAAGGTTAACCCCAACCTTGAGGGCCCCCATCGCCCCGCCCCTAGAACAACGTGGGAGAACGGTTAACATACTCGTGCTTAGAGTTGGCATTTAAAGAAATTCTTGTAGGAACTTAAAATAGTCGAATCCTGATATAAAATCTAAAGTCGTAAATTATTGACAACCGAATTCTAATGTGAATGTAATAAGAAAGTTCTGTAAATTAGATTATAGAAAATGAAATAGAATTACATAGATTACAAACATATGGATGGCCATAACAGCCTACAACCATAGCAGAGATTTATAGCACCATTTCCACACCTTTTCATTTATAGAATTCCACATTGGACACCATTTGTGTAAAAATATATAGCACTATTTTCAATCACTTGTGTGAATGCAATTAATTAATTAATTACAAACATGGGAATGTCTCTTTCAAACTTAATCTACTTACCTTTGCATACATGTCTTCAGGGATGACATGGATTAAAGAGAAATACTGATCTTGACATGTTTATTTAGTCTAGTATCTCTCTTTGGGAAAAAAAAGAAGAATACAAGTGAAGAAATACTAGACACTTTAATTAATTAAAGAAAGAATGTATTTAAAAACCCAATAAGGGTCTTCACTTGAATGCAAATGTCAATGGCAATGTGATAAAACAGCAATAGATTTCATCAAGATCTTGAATGCATTTCATGGAAGAAGAAATGGTTGTTTCATTCATGATCCACAGATACTGGTAATAAGAGTGGCAGCAAAAGTTTTAAGGTTCTTCATTGTGAGTAAACTTCTCTATGAAAAAGAAGGCACAAAAAATAAGATTGATGAAAACTAACACATGATTTTTTTGCTCTAATTAATGCATTTTTTGCTCCCTAAAATCGATACCAACACTTTTATAGACATCCAACATTTAGGCATAGATTTTTTTTGCATATCTATCTGTTAAGCTTATTTTAATTTACTGATCTCTCAGAAAAATAGTTTTCTGGATTTTATCTCATAATACCCATCTCCCCTCTACTATAGATGAACAGTTAAGATCGAGCCCTCTAATATTTTATTAATTATCCGTCTTCCTTTATATACTTAGTTTTTTTTTTTTGGGGGGGGTCTAAATTTGAGTATACGAAGGACAGAGCTATATAGCACTTCTTGGGGTATGTGCACTTGTGTTTGTGTAGTAAATTTAGCTGATTTGGGCTGATGATGTTACATGAAAGAATGAATCAGTAAATTGAACCAAGAAAAAGGGTGGAAAGCAGGAAAAGAAACTAGCAGAAATTAATGTTATATTAAGCAAATTAAGATAAATGTTACCTTTTTAGAGCTCTGCAACAAACTATGTGCAGCACTCGCAGGCGTGCCCATCCAAGCTGCAGCCACAGCAACAACATCAAGACCAGCCACCTACCATAGGAAAAAGGATAACAAAAACAGAAGAGATAATTAAAAAAACAGTTCTTTCTTCAATTCCATTAGCTTCAGCTACCCTTTGTGCTCAGAAAACATGTCAGGACAATTTGTTAGCCACGAATCAACAGTAGAGAGAGAGAGAGAGAGAGTAGTTGCCAGTTGGAAAAACCCAAAGAAGAATGAGAAGATTTAGTGCTGTAGATTAATCGATACATATTTGGGAATTCAGGTCCTACAAAAGGAAAAGCATAAAATCACTGGCATAATGGATCTCTACCTATATATAATATTTATATATATAAATAAAGGTTATTTTGTATTTATTATACATAAAATTAAGCTAAAATAGTGGGCACATTCGAACCCAATTCTCTTCTCTAAAAATCTCGATCAATCTCAAACAACCCAATGTTTGCCTTCCCATCAGATCCTCCATGACATTATTTATTCAATTTTTTTAAATATCAGAACAAGGATATATCTATATGGTTACTATTCAGCTTATAGTGTGCGCTGCACTGCACCCTCCTTGCCTGTCTTGATCTTCTGTCAAGAAAATATACTTTCAGTTTGCTGACGAATCAATCAGATATCCAAATCAAAGGACTTGTGGGGTGCGTCCCCTTTGTCGGGATGCATTGTTGGAAATGGGGTGCCATTGTATAGCCTTAATTGAAGGGGATGAATATTGGGAGGAGGGTGAGGAGGCCACGGCGCCATTGTAGCAGCATTGGGCATGGTAGTGGTGGTGGAGGACAGTATTTCACATTCATCAGACTCGGATATGGGGCAATCCATGTTCACCCCAAACAGCCTTAATCGCTTTGCTGCAGCTTTTCCTTGGACCACCGGAACCGACTCCAATACCATAGGCACAGCACCAATCCCAATTCCACTACCAATATCCATACTCCCACTAGAACTTTGCAATTGCACCATTTCTGCCTGACCTTGTGGTGGGGCAACGTGAGCCCCTTCCGACGATCTTAGGTAAATTAGGGAGCTCGAATACGGGTGGCTGATACTATTAGTGTTGTAAGTTGGATAAGGCCCACCCACGCTTCCGTAACCGTAACCGTAGCTGCTGCTAGGGGAGAAGTGGGGCTGATTATAAGAGGAGGCGTTTGGGTGATGGTGGAAGTGGGAGTAGTCCCTTATCGCGGGTTGAGACTGCAAAAAAAGGGGAGTAGCAGTAGAAGAAGACCAAGGTTGGGGTTGGGGTTGGGGTTGGGTGTTGGACATCCTTTGGAAGGACAAGTAGTGTTGAGGAAGAGGAGAAGGGGGATGAACTATAAGTCCTTGTGGGGGAATTTCAGGACGACGCCTCCAATCGATGAAGAGACGATCTTTCCCCAACTCACCCAAACCGCGTTGAAAGGAAACGATATCGCCGGCGTCGAGCTTCTTCTCCTTGACGAATCGGCTCCATCCTTTGGTCATGACGTAGCTCTGGCTGCTGTTCCAGTAAGAGTATCGGAATCGCCAAGGCTTTCCGGTTCGATCCTCGAAATTCAACAGGAGTCCCTTGTCGTTTGTGGAAGAATCAAGAGGGAAATACTTTTCTGCGTGTTGTTTTGGAATCACCAGTCGGTTCAGCTTTCCGACGTCGCTGGGCGTCACGACCTTGTCGAACATATGTTCTCTCTCCACCTCCACAACCAAACCCACCACTCCACCACCAGTAGTACTACTTGTACCACCCCCGCCTTCATGATATTCTGCTGCATCATCCCTGTTATTTCTAAAACACGGTGATAGGTCCATTAGCTCAGGATTTGAAGCAGCTTCTCCGGTGCTGTTGTAGTATCTGATAGTACTACTAGAGGAGATCTCGTCCGCTGCTGCTGCTGACCGTCGGTGGTTTTCAAACCAGCTGCTGTTGTTGCTGCTGCTACCCATTTGCTGTTGGTGGAAGGTAAGAGGAACGAGATATTTGTGAGACTGAGATGCTGCGGAAGAGGAGGAATTACAATAGAAAGGGAGTTTACCTCCTGCAATCACCTGGTTCTGATCTTTCTCATAAAATCCATGGCTACTGAAACTCATTGAATATTTAGTACTATATGAACTTCTTGCCGATTCCACTTCCAATTCCTCTTTCACTGGATCTGCTGGACCTTCAAGAATCGAAGGTGGTTTACAAATGAAACTGAAAACAAACAAAGGGTTTTGTTTGATGTGATTGAGGCTAAAGGATTAGTGGATCTATTGTTTTGCTAGGGTTTAAAAGTTTGAGAGAGTTTTTTCTCTCAAATTTTGTCCTCCCAACATGACGGTGGGGATGTGATTTCTTCTTCTTTGACTAAGAAGACTCTAACCCGAAAACTAGACCACCACTACCGCATGAACCACTCAAATACTTCTACTACTTGTTGACCTTTGGAGAGAGAGAGAAGAGCGGAGGTAAATTAATTAGCTGCATCTTGGAAGCTTCTCAAGTTAGGCAATTTTCCGTGAACAATTCGTCGTTGTTAGGGAGGGAGGGGAGGGAGAGCGGGTAGACTTTCTTTTTTTAATATACATATATATACATATATAAGGACAAAATGGTAATACTCTCATTCAATATCTTGCAAATTCATAGGTTAGTAACAATATTATCCGAATGTTATTTGTTTTTTTGACATTAGGTTAGAAAATAATGAACTCCAAGTGACTTGCAATATTATAAATTCAACATGCTCACAATGGGATGATGCATTAGTAGGATTTTTTGTTTATAAAAGGCTTTTGCTTCACAAAAACATTTATGATGTTACTTTTTACATTGGTTTTCTCGTGTTTAACACATGAATGAAGAGGCATTTGGATAGTTTTGTATGAGGGCTTATTGATAGTTGTTCAAAAATGAAAGTATATCTCATAACCAGATAAAATTTTCTAAGATTCTAATTGGGTTGAATTGTATAAACTCCTCTTGAACTATCGACCAATGAAGAGTTAAGGTATTGATGACGCGATTTCTGGGTCTCCTCCTCCTTGCCCTTTAGCTCTGCAGCGACGATCTTGACACCGGTGTGGTGCCTGTCAAATATCCTCCGACAATCAAGTCAGTGATGTTTGAGTCAAAGAAAGATAAATAGAGAGTTTTTAGTACCGAAAGTGTTTTCATACCTGTTACCATAGTCTTCTCAAGCATTATATACCACTCCTCTATTTTAGGAAAGCTTCCGCGAATATCTGTAATATTTCTCTATCCACTACGCACGCTCCCGCGATTATAGACTGATATCCCGTATTTCCGTTTCGGCTTTGTAGAGTCCTTATTTTAAACAGCAATCAGGCGGGAAAGATTAGCTAGAGTACCCTGAGCTGAGGTCTCCTTGGTTAGGTCGGCATAATTATGACCTCAGGGCTGTCCTGAGGTCAGTCCTGCAGTGCTGAGATACAAGCTCAGGGCTGACCTGAGGTCCTATACGTGGTACCGAGCTCTCAGCTCAGTACCACCTATCAACGACTCCCCTGTTTTTACCGGCATAGGTCGAAGGCTATTTTGGTAAAAACACATTTAGAGTCGCGCCGCCGCTTTATGGGTACTCGCGATCATTAAATGCGCGATGTGAAATGTCTCACGCCTGCCACGTGGGTGATTTAAACTCATTCGTATAGGAACGAGTGGACGGTGGAGATATGGCATCGCTTCCTTTTTCTAGGCAAGGCATGCGCGCTTCTCTCACCGTCTTTTAAAAAGCATCTGTCTGCATCTTCATTCAAGACTTGTCGAGTACCCTTCGTTTGCCCCCTAGGTACGTCCTCTCTCCTTCTTCAGTCCTCTTTGTTTTCGTTGTCCTAGAGGTATGTCTGACTTAGAACGTACAGTAACCATAAGTGAGAATACGGAGGAGGAGGTGACCCTCATGGGTCGTGGAACTAGGGTTTTGTCCAGAACGGGTACTCCCCTAGAAGGTGAACCGGTTGGAACCTATGGACAATCGTTTGCTCCGTTGTACTCTAGACCGAAGTTCCATTGTTCTGCTATCTCCCACTCTTCCATCTTGGATTCTGATGCCTTGGATGTCATACGCCGACGATTTCAAATCCCTGATTCTATTTGTCTCGGGGTTCCTGGTTCTGATGAGAGGGCCTGTGACATCTCTCCTGGTAAAATTTGTATTTATCAAGACGCCCTAGAAGCTGGCCTACGCCTTCCTTTCCCAAAAATTGTAAGGAAGGTTCTTTCTAAATTTGTCCTTGCCCCTGGGCAACTGGCCCCTAACGGGTATAGGCTTCTTATCAGCTGCGCCATTTTGTGGCTAGCTGCGTCAGACGACAAAAAGTCTATGAGTGTGTCCTCCTTTTGTAATCTATTTTCCATTAAAGAGGTCCCTTATATCGAGGCATGGTGGTACTTTAGTAAGAGACCACATTCCTTTGTGGTGGTCGGTAAGTTACCCTCAGCAGTCAAGGGATAAAAAGACAAATTTTTCTTTATCAGTGGCTCTGGGTTGGAGTTTCAGAGCTGGGAAGATGAGCTCACTCCTCGTGTTCAGAGGAAATGGGGAATTCTCTCATCACTGTGTGAGCATTGAACAATTTGCTTCAGTTGATTGTGTACTTCCCCCTTGTCTGTTTGTTTTCTAACACTCATTTCCCTCAATGCGTTTCAGCAAGGGAGAAGTCGTCTGTTTCCTTAGAGGAGAAGGAGTATATCGCGTGTGTCGAAACGCATAGTGTTAACGACCCAGATCAGCTCGTCTCCTTAGAAAGTCTTTCTATTCATCTCCTTGCCCCGAAGTTGGAAGTGAGGCCTTATTCTTAGAAAGAGGTATTTTGCCCACACACCCTGGATCTTGATGTGAGCTAATCTCTTACTTTGTTATTGGTACTGCAGAGACATCAGATCAGGAAATGGCTCTCAAGCTGAGCAAAGAGGCCTTGGCCAAACTAAAGGCGGATAGGGGGAATTTAGTCCCTGGCCAGGCTGCTGGCAAGAGGAAGAAGACTACCGAGTGTGTCCCTCAAGTTGTCTCCTCGGCCCTTCCTCTGAGCGTCGTTCGTCCTACGGCTCCATCCATAGAGGAGGCCAATGTAAAAAGGCCCAGAACTGAGCTGGAACAGCCCTCAGAGGCTGATTTGAGAAAACGAAGATTGATCCCCTCTAAGGAGGGTGGTAAGGACAAAGGAGCACAGGTCCAAGCAAAGGACGATGGGTCCATGGTTTTGTTTGACGACGATCATGCCCTGAAAAAGGCTAAGTGCATCGCGTCTCGGACTGATATGAAATATTTGGCTGATCAACAACCTGCAACTATTTGCCAACAATTTTTGGTTGAGCTGAGCCGGATGAGTTACCCGTGTGTTTCCTCCTTTGAGGTTCTTAACATTTCTTGCAAAATGCTTCTCCTTCTTTTGCGCCAGGTCTTCACGAAGGGCATTTTTATAGCCCAGGAGGTGACCAAGTCTTCGCAACAGCAGAAGAGGTGATCAAGAAAAATCAAGATCTCCAACATCAAATTGGACAAGCTTAGTCCGAGAGGAATGCTGCAGCCCTGACCTTAAAGAATAAAGAGTTGGAACTCTAGCGGCTGGTGGAGGAAAAACTTTCTGTTGAAGAGAAGTTGAAAGGAGAGGAGGAGAAGTTGAAAGCAGAAGTAGCCCACTATGCTCGTTTGTCTGAGGATTTGGAAAAGGTTGCTGCTGAGAGAGTCCGAAAGGAAGCGAAAGCTTCTGCTAGCATGACCAAGGCTAAAGAATGCATTAACCAACTTCGGGAAATCCGAAACAAGGAGCAACAGGAGCATATAGACGAGGTGACTTCGAGCTACTTTGATGGTTTCGAAGAGATGCGATGACAATGTATTGGCAAATACCTAGATCTGGACTTTAGCACCCAACAATTTGAGATAATCATGGAGGATTCAACAGTTGCTGGTGAGAAAAATGACAATTTGGGTGTTGAGGTTACTTCTCAGAATCTCAACCCTGCTCCTGCAAACCCTTCAGCTCCTGATGGGATTGACAGGATAGTTCAGGATGCTATCACCTTCGCAGCTACGGAGATAATGGAAGAGGTGGCTGATAGAGTTGTTGGGGAAGAGTAGAGATTATCTTTTATAAGCTTTAATTTCCTCCACTCCTTCTGATCTTATAAACTGTTTGACCGGCTGAGCCTGGCGTTTCTCTTATTTTTGTCATATATTGGATTTTTTGTGATGTAAATCCTTAGCTTCTTGGTTTTTATGCGATTTGGTTTTACATTCTGTTGTGCCTTATCGTGATTTTCACAGCTCGTTTGGTCCTTAGCACTTATTGCCTTAGCAATTTGGGACATGTCTTAGCATGATGATGAGCCTACACCTTAGCGTTTTAGCCTTTGGGTGTGCCTTAGCACTATTCGCCTTAGCGATATGCGTCATGCCTTAGCATGGTACTGAGCTTACACCTTAGTGATATCCTTCCGATGTGCCTTAGCACTATTCGTCTTAGCGATTTGCATCATGCCTTAGCATGGTGTTGAGCTTACACCTTAGTGATAGCCTTTAGCTGTGCCTTAGCACTTTTCGCCTTAACAATTTGTGTCATGCCTTAGCATGAGTCTGAGCTTACACCTTAGTGTTAGCCTTCAGTTGTGCCTTAGCACTTTTCGCCTTAGCGATTTGCATCATGCCTTAGCATGGTGCTGAGCTTACACCTTAGTGATAGCCTTTCGTTGTGCCTTGGCACTATTCGCCTTAGCGATTTGCATCATGTCTTAGCATGGTGCTGAGCTTACACCTTAGTGATAGCCTTCAGCTGTATCTTAGCACTATTCGCCTTAGCAATTTGCGTCATGCCTTAGCATGGTGCTGAGCTTACACCTTAGTGATAGCCTTCAGTTGTGCCTTAGCATTATTCGCCTTAGCGATTTGCATCATGCCTTATCATGGAGCTGAGCTTACACCCTAGTGTTGAGCTCATCTGTGTCGTAGCACTAAATTTACATATTAATGGATATATATGGATGGAAAACGAATAGAATCTTGCATTCGTACTTAAGCATGTCGTACATACAATTTATTAAAGAGAGTTGAAATCACAAAAAGTAGCACAATTGTAAATTAAAGTCAAGATCCAACTCAAAATGTCATGAGAAAGACAGCTTTAGATAAAATACCATGAAGATGAGTAAGCTCCAAAGATTTGGCAATTCTTCAAAATGTTACCTGTAATATCTATTCAAATGCTCTGCATTCCAAGGATTTGGCAATTCTTTGCACTTTAAGGTCCCTAGCCGATATGCCCCCGCTTTGGAATGTCGGAGAATTTGATAAGGTCCTTCCCAGTTGGGTTGGAGTTGCTTCACCTTCTTTCCTGTGGGGTCAACTTTCCTCAACACCAGATCACTAGGTTGAAACGATCTGGGTTGCACCTTGGAGTTGTGGTATTTCACCATTCTTTGCTGATAAATCGCGACCCTTGCTTCTGCCCTGCTCCTTTTTTTCCTCAATTAAATCTAGCTCAGCCCTGAGCTCTTTCCCGTTCTCGGCTTCTTCCAGAGAAGCAGTTCTGTAATTGAGCAGTTCCATTTCAATAGGTACTACAGCTTCTGCTCCAAAAGCCAGAGAGTATGGTGTTTCGCCTGTAGCTGACCTGGGTGAAGTACGAAAAGCCCACAACACATGATGTAGTTCGTTCAGCCAATCTCCTTTTGCAGACTTCAACCTTCTCTTGACGCCTTTCTTTATTTCACGGTTTGTGACCTCAGCCTGTCCGTTTGCCCTAGAATAGGCCTTAGATGTGTAGTGCACGTGAATTGCCTTTTCAGCACAAAACTCCATATACTCTGAACTGCCAAACTGTTTCCCGAGATCTACCACTATTACTCTGGGCAAACCGAATTTGCAAATAATATTTTGCCAGAGAAAGGAAATAGTGGCCTGGGAGGTAATGAGGGATAAAGCCTTAGCTTCAATCCATTTTGTGAAATAATCAATATCTACCATTGCATACTATCTCTGCCCTGCTTCTCTGGGAAGGGGTCCAACAAAATCCATTCCCCACTGTGCGAAAGGCCAAGGACCTCTCATGGGACTCATCTGCATGGGAGGCGCGTGGGGAATGTTAGCAAACCTCTGGCAAGAATCACACTTTCTGACCAACGACGCACAATCGTCCTGCATGGTGGTCCAGTAATAGCCCATCCTGATTATTTTATGAGCTAGAGCTCTGCCCCCGTGGTGAGCTCCGCAAATTCCCCCATGAACTTCTTGCATGGCTCTATCTGCTTCACCTTTCATCAAGCACCTAAGATATGGTAAGGAGAACCCCCTTTTATACAGGATATCTCCTATCAGAGTGTATCTTGCTGCTCGGATCTTCAGTTTCCTAGCTTCCAACCTATCCTCCGGCAACTCCCCTGTTTTAATGTATTTAACGATGGGCCTTGCCCATGAACTGGAATAGTCAATTGCCATAACCAGTGACCTAGAGAAAAAAATATTTTAGAGCTTTGGGCTTTTGGGTCTATCCTTTATGATGTCTTTTGGCTTTGATTTTGGGGTATGATTCCGCAATAAAATGTCTATTTAGATCCTCGGTTTTGATGGTATAAGGGGATACTATTTCAGTGGTTTTATGAGAGCAGCCACTTTTTGCATATTGTAAAAGATTAGGTCTGTCTTCAATCTTTCCCCCACACATACCCTTAACGATTGGGAACTACATAAGTTGTGTTATATTATTGTTGTTAGTTTTAATTTACTATTGAGGGTTAATGCCAAATCTACCGTATAGCGAATTCATAATTTTGTATTTCTTCCTTGAAGATGTATTTTTTTACTATTGTGCATTTTCTTGTTTTACTTTGATTTATTTTTTCTTTTTTTGTTTGGTGTATGTCCCTTATAAACATGTATATTCGTTTACAGAGGGTGGATATGGGTGATTGGCATGGCATCCAGGTCACTCACGACATGGCACCTATATCCCACCTCTTTTTTGCGGACAACCTTGCCCTCTTCAGGCTGGATAGATTCAATACATGTAAGTTCATATTCAGGGTCCTCGATAACTTCGGCCAATGTGTTGGTGAGTCCATTAATTTCATTAAATCCAAATTGTTTGTTTCCAACAATGTGCGTAGGCAAAAAACTAGACAATTGAGTTCCTTGTCTAGAATTCCCCTTACCCAAGGTATGGGAAAATATCTGGGCATCCCTCTTCTCCATGTGAGACTCTCCAGAGTTCACTTTTCTGACCTCGTGGAGAAAATTAATAAAAGACTCAAGGGCTGGAAATTTGCTATCTCTTGTCGGTAGAACCACCCTTATCAAACATGTCACTTCCACCAACACTAGTCACCTCATACAATCTCTGGAACTATCGAGTTCCATCTGCAGCACCTTAGACAGAATGAACAGAAGCTTCCTCTAGGGGGACAACTTAGAAAGGAAAAAATTC
>NMUG010003102.1:0-15167 GCA_002855965.1 Monotropa hypopitys
CGTATTGGATTAATCTCTTAAGAATATTAAAGTTTAAAGAAATAAGTCTTAATTTGATTGATATATATAATTTGTCTTATGTATATGTTGAACTTTGACACTTGGCATCTTCCTATTAGCCGATGTTTTCACGAAGGGGCTTAGTTGTCACGACCCGCCCCGGAAAACTAATAAATAATAGAATCTGGTGTCACACCCGAACCAGTTTAAAATATATTAAATCGATTTATAAATATTATTAAAAGAAAGGAGAAAAGAAAAAAATAAATATATTGGGCGATTAAGAGGGTTTTAATTAAATAAGGGTTTATATGTAAAGTTTATATATATAAACACTCTAAGCATAGAGGGGTTAGGCAAGGGAAATTAGTGTTTAGTTCAAAGGACAAATAGGTCTTTTGGCTCTAAAATCTGTTTAGGGTTAGGAGAAAACCCTAATCTATCATTATTCTAATCCAAGGGAGTTTGAGAGGAGATTATAGAGAGGAAGAAGGAGGAACTTGGGAGATTCAAACGAGGAGGTCAATCTAGTGGTTAATAGAAGGGAAATCTTTCTACAACAGTGTTCCTAACGTAAGTAAGATACTTTCTACCGTTTTATATTTTAAATTTCGTCCATGATTAAAGCTGGATTAAGGCTTTTTAACTAATCTCGTTTATTTTCTGAAAATTCCTAGATCTATCTTTAAATCTTTGATTTGGGGATGTTAGAGTAGGTATTTGAGGTTTAGATCTAAGTATGATATGGGTATAGATGTATACTACACTTGAGGGTGAGTAATTTTCCCAAATTTGAAGTTAAAACGACTTTAAAATGATTTTTATCGAAGTTAGTCGAGTTGGGATTAGCAGTTTTTAATCTGTTTGCTTCTGCGTACCAACCGGTATGCATACCGGTATACCGGGCGGCATACCGATGTCATACCGGCCTTGCCTGCAACTTTATTTGGTTGAGATACAGAGAGCATTTTAACCGGTAAGCCATCGGTATGTCGACTGGCATATTGGGCGGTGTACCAGTCCCATACCGGTTTTTGACGATTTTGGGCAGTAGGTTTTGGCTTTACAAAAGAAGAAAAAATTACACTAACCGGCATGCCAGGCGGTATACCGGTTCTGTAACGGTCCTGTACCGGTTAAGGAAAAAGTTAGGAAAAAGTTTGGGTTTGCTTGGAGGATTGTCCTAAATTGATTTTAGGCTTTATTTAAGAAGGGTTTAAGAGGTTATGGAAGTCTTAAGAGGTTAAGAACCAACATTGAAGCACTTAAATAATACTTAGTACTTAAGAGGGATTATTCATACACTTTTGAAATGTATAACAGGAGATGAGCCGGGATCTTGAAAAGCAGTTCAGTAGATCCGTTCTTGGGGGATCACATACTTTGTGAGTGTGTAGATTTCTCTCACATGTAGATTTTTGATTGTATGTTACATGCTAGTTTTAACATGAATTCTTACTTGACTCTCATTTGTGTGCAATATGTGATTCATATTTATTTTGATAGTTATTGGGATTGGGGACTCTTGTTTTTAATTCAAAATCAGTTGTTCACATGATGAATAATCCATGCTCTATACTCATGTTTGTTGTCATCTAATTTTAGATAACCTCATGCTTCGCACTTGCTCATGTATGAGGATAATGATAATGATGTTCTACCCTCTTACTTCTTGGTGTGTGCAAGCATGACTCATTGCATGGATTGGTACATTATGGATTTATGAATGTGTGATATTCATTTTAGATTGTACATCCATGCATAATCATATATCACCATGTGGTGACGTTGGTGGATCCTCGGCAACGGGCTTAGGGGGCAATAGATGCTTAGCAATGTAGCCCTAAGACGGTAGATGTCATTTCATGGGGATGTTGTATTCTGGTTGCGGTGTTGAGAAACAGTAGATGCTTAGCAATGTTGTCTCAACGATGTTTTTCTATTGATGGAATACTAGGGCTTGATTGATTCGCTCTTAACTAGCGGGTTTGATTGATTCACCCTTAGCATTGGTGTAGTGGTTGTGGTGTAAGGAAGCTTTCCAATATCTATTGAAAAGATGCATGTCATAACATATCTATGCATTTGCATATTTATATTAATGTTGAAGACTTATATTAGGGGAGAGGCACAACTCATTCGTTACTTTAGTTTCTTTGTCTATCATGTTAATCAATTTTCTATATTGACTGTAAATCTGACACTCCTGGATATTTTGTTGTTTTTCTTGTTGTGGTATGGTATCCAGGTAAGGAGGATTAGTGGGGTTCATTACCAGGCCATCAGGATTCTCTCTCAGCTGGAGCTAAATTTTCCAGTTTCTGGCACTTTTGTCCCTTTGTTGTAGTAGTGTGAGGATGTAAGAGTAGTTTGTCATGTTCAGACCTTTATTTCTTTTGGTAGACTGTTCTTCTATGTTGGGACCTTGGTTTGGGTCATTAGTTGTCACACTTGATACTTGTGGATTTGAATATTTAACTTTTAGTATTTTTAATCCCGCTGCATATTTTATTAGAAGTGAAGAAAATTTATAGTGTTGGAAAAATATTGCATAGTTTCCTCTCTTGTTAGTGTTGTTGGAGTCATAATTCATAGCCGGATTTTATTATTTATTAGTTTTCCGGGGCGGGGCGGGACAGCTTGGTATCATAGCTCTAGGTTGTAAAATTCTTGGAACAAGTGTGACATAGGATGTTGAGTCTATTGAGGTGAGGGATAAGTTGAGTCAGTTGTCATATTCTTCCGGAAATCATTATGTGTGTTACTTTGGCACCCGATGGACTACCTCGAAATCTGGTTTGAAAAGCGTCTGATCAACGTATTTTTAAATGAGAGGTCTTGGAAAGTTAGTCGGAAAAAGCACAATGTATCGGAATCCTGTGTCTAGAAGTTGTATATAGGACACGGATTTGGTAATGAACCCTTAGGTGTTAGTTCAATATATGCAAACCTTTGTTTGATGATTGTGCATGGTTGGTGATACGTGATTGTATGCTTTGTTTGATAAATACTTGTTGATGATCAGGATTGAAATGGAGAATGTTAAGGATGTTGCGTCTACTGGCCCGGTCGAAGGGGAAGTGAACCAGCCCTCGGCACCGATGAATCCTGCAGTTATGACTAATGGTGAAAGGGTGGAGGCCGCAATGGTTCAATTTTTGGAGAATCAGGTTGCTTTCATGCAGTGGCAGACCACTCAGCAGGCAGGAGCAGCTGCCACGGGAGTTCTGGACCGATTCTGACGGTTGTGTCCTTCTGAGTTTAAAGGATCTATTTCCCCTGCTGTAGTGTCACGCCCCATCCCGGATAACTGAAAAATCAGTTACCATAAGATGACATGTGGCAATCAACTACCACTAAACTAAACACTACTCTCAACAAGAACTGAAAAGAAACTGTTGAACTGACATATAAACTATGAAATGAAATAAAAACTCTAATATACAAAATGAGCTATAAACAACTAAACAAAAGGACTACAAACAACAGTCCAAACTTCACGGTTGAAACAGAAAACAAACAAACTCTAACAACAGGCCTAAACAATGCCCAACAAACTCTCAAAATACATAAAATATACCTGAACAGTTCTACTGAAAACTCCTCACAACAACTACTCCTACACCTCAACTGCTGCTGCTGAACTGGTGGACTCTAACCAGAACTCGAATCACCGATCACCTGGAAGGGAAAGGGAGGGTCAGCTAGGGAAAGTTGGTGAATACTCAAATGAAAAATATAAAGTAGAGGGAGTACAATAGCTATGGATCACCTTATATATTAAAATACTTATTTACCTACACACTCACACACACACGACTATAACGCACACCTACACACAGCACACCTGGACACACACTACACCACACGACACCACACCAGAACACACACCACACCACTATCGCACTGGATCAACCGGAACTTGCTCCGCAGCCCCAACTCCTTCCTCATGTACTGACTCCTCTTGCCCTTCTCGCGTCTGCTCCACAGAAGCTGCAGAAACGGCATTTCTCACTGGCTGGTTCTCATGCTCTATAATTATTCTGCCCAACACACAAAAAATATATAACAAGGGAAAACGCCAAGGACAAGCTCTAGACTCAGATTCAAAACTCAACATCCTATATCCACCATCCAGTCGACTCCACTAGTCTACAGAATCTCTCAACCTACGCTCTGATACCAAAACTTGTCACGCCCCATCCCAGATAACTGAAAAGCCAGTTACCATAAGATGACATGTGGCAATCAACTATCACTAAACTAAACACTACTCTCAACAAGAACTGAAAAGAAACTGCTGAACTGACATATAAACTATGAACTGAAATAAAAACTCTAATATACAAAATGAGCTATAAACAACTAAACAAAAGGGCTACAAACAACAGTCCAAACCTCACAGCTGAAACAGAAAACAAACGAACTCTAACAACAGGGCTAAACAATGCCTAACAAACTCTCAAAATACATAAAATATACCTGAAACAGATCTACTGAAAACTTCTCACAACTATTCATGCACCTCAACTGCTACTGCTAGACTAGTGGACTCTAACCAGAACTTGAATCACCGATTACCTGGAAGGGAAAGCTGGTGAATACTCAAATGAAAAACATAAAGTAGATGGAGTAAAATAGCTATGGATCACCTTATATATTAAAATACTTATTTACCTCCACTCACACACACCACTATAACGCACACCTACACACACCACACTACACCAAAACACACACCACACCACACCAAAACACACATCACACCACACCAGTGAGCCATAATAGCCAAGGGTCATTAAGTCCGGTGACTACCCGTTAAAGTCAGATCTGATACTTTGGGGACATTCTTGGATAGGCATAAGAAATGATCCAGGGGCCACTACACCAGCCCCAGTGGTAAGAACTTGCACCCCTCCAGGTGTAAATATATATATATAATAATATCACCATATATATTGCACCACCTGTGCATATTGATCCATGGAACCACCTGTTTTACAGCAAGGCTATTTAAGTTCACCAAAATCCTCCTTTTAATTTTTATAAAAAAAAACTTAATTTATTTGATCTCTCAAAACACTTTACACCATTTGAAAATTCACCTCTCTCACCCCTGACTCCTTTTAATAAAACACTTTATTTTAATAATTAATTTCACCATTTTATTTCTCAAATTACTCACCCAAAGTATTTTCCCCAAAATCTGTGATGCCTAGATTTATCATCTTTCGCAAAACACCTTTTAAAACACATATTTATTACATATATAATAAAAAGGACTCTAAAATATGTAAATCATAGAGTACTTACTTGACACCAAAGACCCGCTAAGCTGAAGATCCTTCCTAAAAAACGGTTTGCCCTGACGCTGAACTGAAGATGATTACGCCCGCTCATCACCTAGCAATCACCCAGAAATACAATTATAAGAACATAATCGCAATATAGAAATTTAACAAAATTAAATATCATTTTAAATGCTTATTTAAGCCTCCAAAATTAATTTATTATATTTTATTAATTTCCACCTTCTCAGAATTTATTAATCATTCACCTTCTAATTTAATATTTTCCTCCTATTTTTATATTTATTTTACCTAATAAACTCATAAAAATTAATTAAATAATTATTCTTCTCTTCAAAATAATTAAAACCCCTTTTTTATTCTCACCTTTTATTTAATTTTTAATGTTTTCTCGATCATCCCTCGAGCCTCCAAAATTAACCAAAACGTTACCCTTAAATTAGTGAATCAATTCTTTTTTCCCTAACGGATAAAGTAGTGCTTAATCGCAGATTTCGATCAATCTATTACTCCGATTCACGTAATTTTTTATGTATAAATTCCTAATACAATTACCAATACAAACCCGTAATTTATTTTACAAAAATGTTTGGTTTTACAATATTTTTTTCATGTTTTACCTCTAATTCCAAAAAACGCGAATTAACATAACCATGGCACGTTTAATTGCGAATTCCTACTAAACCGTTCATCCAAACTTCGTAATTTTTTATATACAACTACTAAGACATTAACAAACATAACCCCATATTTTGTTTCAAAAAATAATTCGATTAAACGAGTGTTTTCGTTTTTAAAGTTACTAAAAACCTGATGTCCGAAACTGTTAGAAAACATCCGGAAAACATACCGGAAAAACATGGAATTTGGCCGGAAAATATGGGCCGCTGGCCGGAAATCCCCCGAAACAGGTATACAACAACTATATACATACACACTCACACGCATCGTTCCACACAAAATACAACCGGAAAATCGCATATACCTTCCCGTCGTCATCGTCGCCACCACCGTCGTACGTCGCTGCTTTCTTTCCCGTCGAGACCTCACTCTCCTCCCTTTTCCGGCGATCTCTCTCTCCCTCTTCTCCAATCTCCTCTCTCGATCTCTTCCCTTGAACTCTCTCTCTCTCTCTCCCCGTTTTCTTTCTCCCCCATTCTGTTCTTTCCCCCGATATTAGGTATAGCTTTTATCTTATACCTAATATCTATTACTTACATGTATTCCCCTTCTCCCTATCTAATTCCCCCCCCCCACTGCACACACGTACACATGGGCGCAGGTGGTCTCTCCCCAAAAATTGATTTTCTCTAAAAAAAATTAAATTCTATTTAAATAAATTACATATACACCCCTTACAGTTTTAAACAAATTTCAAATTAAGACTTTAATTAATTCTTTTAATTTATACACCTTTATTTTTATTATTAAATTTTCAATTTTGACTCATCACAAATTTAATTCTCAAATAAGTATTTTAATTATTTTTCAATTCCAAATCAACTCATGATTAATCGTTAAATAATTATTTTAGCCATCTAAAAATTTTTAATTACTCATAATTAATTTTATTAATACATAAATTATGCAATAATAAGATGCGGGTCTCACATGTAGTAGAAGAATGGTTGTGGGGGTGGAGAGAGTCTTTGTCAATATAGGGATTGCTGATGCTCAAAAGATGAACTTGGCCACGTTCAACCTGAAAGAGATTCCTTAATTTGGTAGGAGGCATTTAACAGGCAGATCACTATGCCAGTGGTTAGGGAGGTTGTTGTTGCTCCGAGATTGATGACATGGGACTTGTTTGTGAAGGGATTTAACGACCAGTACTGTCCATCTACATACAGACTGGATCAGGAGGATGCCTTCCTCTATTTGAAGCAAGGATCTATGTCTGTGACAGAGTACGAGGCAAAGTTTGCGGCTTTATTTCGTTTTGCTGTGGAATTGGTAAGTACAGATGAAAGACGTTGTCAACGTTTTAGGCATGGTTTGAATGTCAAAGTTGCTACCAGGTTGACTTCCTTCAGAGAAAGGGATTATGCCGATCTTGTTGACATGGCTAGACGCATTGGTAGAGACGTAGATGGGATGATGGAGCAGCGTGCTAGAAAGAATAAATCTGGTGAAAGTTCGTAGAACAAGTCCACTAGCGAGGGCAGAAGTTTCAAATTTGTTATAAACAAACCCGTTTTCAAGAAGAACTACAGTGGCTGGCTTCAGCTGCTGATAAGCATATACAATTACCTTACCCCGTTGCATCAAGACACAGCCCAAACCTCTCAAGGAAGCATCATTGAAAACCACCATATCTTCGGTGCCATCAGGAACTGACAATACGGGAGCAGACAATAATTTATCTTTCAACGTTCTGAAACTTGCTTCACATTCATCGGACCATATAGACTTCGCATTCTTACGAATCAGTTTCGGCATTGGCAAGGCAATAGCAGAGAATCCCGGAATAAAACGACGATAGTACCCTACCAACCCCAGAAAACTGCGAATCTCCCTCAATGTCTGCAAATACTATCCTCAAATGTTGCTGATGATCTTTTTCGCTTTTGGAATATACCAAGATGTCGTCAATAAATACAACCACAAACGAATCCAAACAGACGCAGCATCCTCAATATTCTCCATTTCAATCCTGATCATCAACAAGTATTTATCAAACAAAGCATACAATCACGTATCACCAACCATGCACAATCATCAAACAAGGAATTGCATATATTGAACTAACACTTAAGGGATCATTATCAAATCTGTCTCCTATATACAACTTCTAGACACAGGATTCCGATACATTGTGCTTTTTCCGACTAACTTCCCAAGACCTCTCATTTGAAAATACGTTGATCAGACGCTTTTCAAACCAGATTTCGAGGTAGTCCATCGGGTGCCAAAGTAACACACAACGATTTCCGAAAGAATATGACAACTGACTCAACTTATCCCTCACCTCAATAGACTCAACATCCTATGTCACACTTGTTCCAAGAATCTTACAACCTAGAGCTCTGATACCAAGCTGTCACGACCCGCTCCGGAAAACTAATAAATAATAAAATCCGGCTACGAATCATGACTCCACTACACTAACAAGAGAGGAAAATATGCAATATTTTTCCAACACTATAAATTTTCTTCACTTCTAATAAAATATGCAGCGGGATTAAAAATACTAAAAGTTAAATATTCAAATCCACAAGTATCAAGTGTGACAACTAATGACCCAAACCAAGGTCCCAACATAGAAGAACAGTCTACCAAAAGAAATAAAGGTCTGAACATGACAAACTAGTCTTACATCCTCACACTACTACAGCAAAGAGACAAAAGTGCCAGAAACTAGAAAATATAGCTCCAACTGAGAGAGAATCCTAATGGCCTGGTAATGAACCCCACTAATCCTCCTTACCTGGATACCATGCCACAACAAGAAAAACAGCAAAATATCCAGCAATGTCAAATTTACAATCAATATAGAAAATTGATTAACATGGTACACAAAGGAACTAAAGTAACGAATGTGTTGTGTCTCTCCCCTAATATAAGTCTGCAACATTGATATAAATATGCAAATGCATAGGTATGTTATGACATGCATCTTTTCAATAGATATTGGGAAGCTTCCTTACACCACCACCATCATACCAATGCTAAGGGTGAATCAATCAAACCCCTTAGTATTCCATCAATAGAAAACACATCCTTGAGACAACATTGCTAAGTATCTACTGTTTCTCAACACCGCAACCAGAATACAACATCTCCACGAAATGACATCTACTGTCTTAGGGCCACATTGCTAAGCATCTACTGTCCCCTAAGCCCGTTGCCGAGGATCTACCAACGTCACCACATGGTGATATAGGATTATGCATGGATGTACAATCTAAAATGAATATTACACATTCATAAATCTATAATGTACCAATCTACGCAATGAGTCATGCTTGCACACACAAAGAAGTAAGAGGGTACAACATCATTATCATTATCCTTATACATGAGCAAGTGCGAAGCATGTGAGGTTATCTACAATTAGATGACAACAAAAATGAGTATAGAGCATGAATCATTCATCATGTGAACAAGTGATTTTGAATTAAAAACAAGAGTCCCCAATCCCCAATAACTATCAAAATATATATGAATCACATATTGCACACAAAGGAGATTCAAGTAAGAAATCATGTTAAAACTAGTATGCAACATAAAATCAAAGATCTACATGTGAGAAATCTACACACTCACAAAGTATGTGATCCCCCAAGAACGGATCTACTGAACTGCCTTTGAAGATCCCGGCTCGTCTCCTGTTATACATTTCAAAAGTGTATGAATAATCCCCCTTAAGTACTAAGCATTATTTAATTGCTTCAATGTTGGTTCTTAACCTCTTAAGACTTCCATAACCTCGGAAACCCTTCTTAAATAAAGCCTAAAATCAATTTAGGACAATCCTCCAAGCAAACCCAAACTTTTTCCTTAACCGGTACAGGACCGGTACAGAACCGGTATACCGCTCGGCATGCCGGTTAGTGCAATTTTTTCTTCTTTTGTAAAGCCAAAACCTACTGCCCAAAATTGTCAAAAACCGGTATGGGACCGGTACACCGCTCGATATGCCGGTCGGCATACCGGTGGCTTACCGGTTAAAATGCTCTCTGTATGTCAACCAAATAAAGTTGCAGGCGAGGCCGGTATAGCAGCCGGTATAGCAGCCGGTATGCCGCCCGGTATACCGGTATGCATACCGGTTGGTACGCAGAAGCACACAGATTAATAACTATTAATCTCAACTCGACTAACTTCGATAAAAATCATTTTAAAGTCGTTTTTATCTCCAAATCTGGGAAAATTACTCACCCTCAAGTGTAGTATACATCTATACTCATATCATACTTAGATCTAAACCTCAAATACCTACTCTAACATCCCAAAATCAAAGATTTAAAGGTTGATCTAGGAATTTTCAAAAAATAAACGAGATTAGTTAAAAAGTCTTAATCCAGCCCTAATCATGGACGAAATTAAAAATAAAAAGCGGTAGATAGTATCTTACTTACGTTAGGAACAATGTTGTATAAGAATTTCCCTTCGATTAACCACTAGATCGACCTCCTCGATTGAATCTCCCAAGCTCCTCCTTCCTCTCTCTAATCTCCTCTCAAACTCCTCTGGATTAGAATAATGTTAGATTAGGGTTTTCTCCTAACCCTAAACAGAGTTTAGAGCCAAAAGACCTATTTGCCCTCTTAACTAAACACTAATTTCCCTTTCCTAACCCCTCTATGCTTAGAGTGTTTTTATATATAAACTTTACATATAAACCCTTACTTATTTAATTAAAACCCTCTTAATCGCCCAATATATTTATTTTTTTCTTTTCTACTTTCTTTTAATAATATTTATAAATCAATTTAATATATTTTAAACTGGTTCGGGTGTGACACCAGATTCTATTATTTATTATTTTCCGGGGTGGGTCGTGACAACTAAGCCCCTTCGTGAAAACATCGGCTAATAGGACTTCTGACCTTACAAATGGCATACATATCAAACCACTGCTCAACTTTTCCTTGATGAAGTGTATGTCAATCTCTATGTGCTTAGTACGGTCATGTTGAACAGGATTATGAGCAATGTCGATGGCCGCCTTATTATTACAGTAAAGCTTCATGGGACCTACACCAGGAATTCCCAAATCTCGCAAAACGGTTTGGACCCATAGAAGCTCACAAACACCATGCGTCATAGCTCTGTATTCCGCTTCTGTACTGGATCGAGCTACCACGGATTGCTTCTTACTTCTCCACGTGATCAAATTCCCTCCAAGGAATGTGCAGTAGCCAGATGTGGATAGCCTGTCATCAATTGATCCTGTCCAAACTGCATTAGTAAAAGCTTCCAAATTCAAGTGATCATGATTTAAAAAAAGATACCTTCTCCCGGGGCAGATTTAAGATACCTCAAGATACGGTAAACCGCATCAAGATGTGTACTGCGAGGATCATACATAAACTAACTGACAATACCCACCGCATAGGAAATATCATGTCTAGTGTGAGACAAGTATATCAAGCGGCCCACTAATCTATGATATCTCCCCTTATTTGTAGGATCCCTCTCACTACTACCAAGATGATGATTGGTTTCAATGGGCGAGTTTGTTGGCTTACATCCCAACATTCCTGTTTCCTCCAAGAGATCAAGAATATACTTTCTTTGAAAGATAAATATCCCTTTCTCAGATTTAGTCACTTCCATTCCAAGAAAGTATCGCATTGATCCTAAATCCTTAATCTCAAATTCTCAAGCAAAGAGTCCTTTGAGATTACTAATCTTATTTACATCATCACCTGTCATAATTATGTCATCTAGATAAACAATAAAAATAGCTATCTTACCATCACATCTCTTGACAAATATGGTGTGATCAACATGACTTTGCGTGTAACCAAATCTCAACATGGCTTTGAGGAATTAATCAAATCATGATTCAGGTGATTGCTTCAAGCCACAGAGAGCCTTTCTCAGTCTACACACTTTTCCTGCTATAGCAAGAGAAGAAAAGTCATGAGGTATATCCATGTATACTTCCTCTTCTAGATCAACATGAAGAAATGCATTTTTCACATCAAACTGCAGAACAGGTCAATTCAAATTAACAGCACAAGATAGCAAAGTACTGATGGAATTCATTTTTGCCACTATAGCAAATGTTTCCTCATAATCAATGTCATATGTCTGAGTAAATCCCTTAGCAACAAGCCTAGCTTTATACCTCTCAATTGTCCCATCTGCCTTTACAGTGAATACCCATTTGCAACCCACTGATTTCTTTCCTTCGAGAAGAGACATTTAACTCCATGTGTCATTTTTCTTTAAGGTTGTCATCTCCTCCATCATAGCTTCTTTCCACTTAGGTATTGTGATAGCATCCTTCCAATCCTGTGAAATATATACTAAAGAGAGAGAAGAGACAAACGCACGAAATGAAGGAGATAAATGGGCTGAAAGATGGGATGTTGGATACATGTTCTGATTCCTTTTCTAAGAGCAATTGGGGCATCAAGATTATCAAAAATATTAGGAGTGTCAATATCATAAGAAACAGGAGATAAATGATCATTACTAGATAAGTCAGCTGAGGAGTCAGAAACTGGAGCAGGTGGAGTTGATTGACCAAATGATACAGCACAAGTAGATCCCTTTTTGCCAGGCAAAAGTCTTTAAATTTGGCATGTCCAGTCGTCCATCATCACAGATGTTGGTTCTTCTCCCTTCTTAGAATTTTGGGTCTTCTCACCCTCATTAGAATTTCTAGTCTCCCCCTCACGATGACAAGATGTTGGAAAGTATCACCAAGGCTCTGGAATATAAGATGTGAGACTTTCGTCATCTCTAATCATCTCTTCCTGGATATCATGATTCTCTCCCTGAAGAGATAAAGAGGGAAGAGAGTAAAATGACTTGGTTTCCCAAAAGGTGACATACATCGATACAAACATTTTGCGAGAATACGAGTCATGACATTTGTAACCTTTTTGAGTAGGAAAATATGCGAGGAAAATGCACTTGCGGGCTTTGGAGTCTAACTTGCCACCCGTATGTTTAGTAGCATGAACAAAACATATTCAACCAAAAATCTTTGGTGGAAGAGAAGAGGCTCGAGAACCTACAGGGAGAACACTAAGAGGAGTCTGGAATTGAAGGACACTCGATGGCATGCGGTTGATGAGATAAGCGGCAGTAGGAATTGCCTTTCCCCAAAAATATTTGGGAAAATGCATGGTAAATAAACGAGAGCGAGCTACCTCAGCAAGATGACAATTTTTGCGTTCAGCAATGTCATTCTATTCTGGAGTGCCAACACAAGTGGTCTGATAGAGAATGCCATTTTCATCAAGATATGCTTGAAAAGAACCATCAATGTACTTGGTCCCATTATCACTATGAAGAACCTTAATGGTGGTATCAAATTGAGTGCGCATCATTTGATGAAAAGATTTAAAGCATTAAAACACTTCATTCTTGGACCGAAGTGAATACACTCAAGTAACACGAGAGTGACAATCAATAAAGGTGACAAACCAACGATATCCAGAAAGAGATACAATAGGAGAAGGACCCCAAACATCAGAATGGATGACTAAAAAGGTGAATCACTTCTTTGGTTAACGGGAGCATAATATGAATGTTTATGTTTTGCTAACTCACAAGCTTCACAAAAAAATTGAATCCGGGGACAATATTTAACTAGACTATGAAACATTTTCTCTAGGATAGCATAGCAAGGATGACCTAATCGACGGTGTCACTGGTGTAACATAGGGAGATCTGAACCCGTATTTGCTTCAAAAGCTTGGCCACATAAGGGTGGACAGGTGGACGAGGTGTGGACTCCAAAAATAGAGGCCATTATGAGCTTCACCACTGTCAATCATTCTCACTGTATCCAGTTCCTGCAGGACACAATGTGTAGGGGAAAAAGTCACTGAGCAATTTAAGGAATGAGTAATACTACTAACAGAGAGAAGATTAGTGGGAAAATTTGGAATATGAAGAACATAAGATAGAAAAATGGTTGGAGAATAATGAATGGAACCTTTTTCCCCGAGATAGCAGAGAGAGACTCATCTGCAACTCTAACCTTATCTTGACCGGAACATGTAGAATATAAATCAAAAAAAGAGGAACATATCATATGATCTGTAGCATCAGAATTTATTATCCAAGGAAAAGAGGATTTATTTACTTGATTACCGGTGTGAGCAAAATATGTAGTGGAGGTGGAAGCAATGGTAGCTGGAGTGTCAAGCCTAGACATTAAGCGCCTAAGAGTTTGTAATTCTCCCTGAGAAAGAGGGTCGGTTGGAACATGTTTGAAATTACTCGCCATAACAATCGAGAGAACAATACCGGACAATTAACAAACCCTAACCAAATTTGGACTTAAATTTCAACAATCAACAAGCAATCAACCACCAAACCAATACAAGAGTAGATAGCAACAACAGCGACAATCAGCAAATTCATTACATAACTGAGAGCAGACCAAGCAAATACCTGATTAATGCCCCAAATTGAACACCCTATTGTTAAAAATAGCTACTGAACGGTAAATGTCTCAAAGAACGCCGAACAATGAAGAGAACAATTTCGAACTGCAAGCAAACAGAGAAACGGTGCCAACACCTTCACAGAACCAAAAAAATGCTCACTAGTGGTCGTATGGCATCGTCGGAGGTAGGGATGGCAACGGGGCAGATCGGGGCCGGATAGTACTATATCCGTCCTCGTTCCCCGAATGCAATATCTATCCCTATCCCCGCCCCATTCCCCAAACAGGGATTTTTTTACCCCTCCATTCCCGCCACAAATGGGGATCGGGGATCCAAACAAAGATTCGGATATTCAATATTTTTGTTTTTGGGGGCAAATTAAAAAAAGTTTAAAACAAAAATAACATTGCAATATTACAACTTTACAAACTTCTAGGTATAGAAATAAACAAATGTACACAAATGTGTTTAACAAGAGCTCAACACATGCATGCAAGTAGATTATATAAGTGAAACAATAATAGTGACTGTAGAAAATATGACTTTAGTAACTGAAAAATTCTCATATTTAAGATAGACATCAACACAATAAATTCATGATCATACTTTAAAATAATATTACTATGGTGTTATATTATATATAATATAGGTAGGTTAAGTTATAGGGTTATGGGTTATGGATATTGGGGATGATTTAGGGAGCGGAGATAATTCGGGGAGCAAGGATGATTTGTAGAACAGGGCAGATTCGGGGACAGATATATGCAACTACATCCCT
>NMUG010003103.1:0-15168 GCA_002855965.1 Monotropa hypopitys
ATGAGTAGGAACAAGAGCAGATGGCTCCCCCTCAAGTGTAGCCTGATTAGCCCAAGTTGGCTTGTCATGTAGCTTTCAATAGAATTCAACATCGTGGTTGGTCACACCACAATGAGTACACTTCTTGGTACCACGACCACCACCTTGCTCAAAAGAAATACCATGAATGTGGGAGGGATTGTGATTACCAAAATGTCCAGAAGATGCAGCAAGTGAGGTTGTGGGAGCAGTTAGGGTGGATGGAGTCGGATGCTCTAAACTAGAAGAACGAAGAGCAAACCATCGAACGCAAGTAAAGGCCTCATCAACGGTGGGGACTTCCCTGCCAGAAAGAATCTGTGGACTAAGAGGAGCAAGGTCTGAATTTAATCCAGACAGAAATTTGCAAGTTTTGAATTCTTCTTTGTACTTTTGTTGAACCTTTAAATCTGTAGAGAAGGTCTGGTAAATATTTAACGCATCCCACATACCCTTTAAGGTGGAAAAGTACACATCAACGGATCTATCTCCTTGTTGAAGGGAGAAAATATTCTGATAGATCTGAAAAACTTGAGAGATATTCTAATCTGATGAATATAACTCGCGTAAAGTGTCCCAAACAGCTTTGGACATCTCTTGGCAAGCAACATTATTAAAATATCAGGTTCAAGACATTTCTACAGTGAAGTCATTAAATGAGCATCATTTTCGGCCGAATCGGGATCAGTGGACAGATCATCGGTAATATAAGAAGTTTCACTGCTTGCTTTTAGAGAGATAGACACAGCACATGACCATGGCAGATAGTTTGACCCATTTAATTTAACTGTGGTGAGAGAATGACGATAAACTCCAACCATATCCTTAGTGCCTGGTGTAATGGTGGTTTTGGTTTTTTTATCATTATCATCACCCATAATAAATAATAAAAACTAGAGATTACCGTTCGCACAAAGGTGGGATTCTGAGAAATGATAAGGCTGGCGAAGGGCGGACGAGGGTTGCCGGATGCTAGTGAGTGGCGTATGAGGGTCGTTGGATGCTGGTGAGGCTGTATTAGCGATCGACGTGACAGAAGACCGGATGACCGAAGGAGTCGCGATTGAGCATCGAATGATCGTTGGCTGAGGCTGATATAGAGTCGCGATATGAAGGGGTGGCGTCTGGATGACCGATGAAGGTTGGATGACCGACAGCTGGATGACCGACGATGAGGTGTGGCGGCGACCACCGAAGGTCAAGAGAGGGGTAGCGGCGAGGGTGTGTATTAGGATTTTGAGGGGCTAAATGGAGGGAACTAGGCAGGGGAGAGAGAGAGAGAGAGAGAGAGAGAGAGAGAGATGGCGATGAGGGGTGTGCTATGGGGCTGAATTAGGGTTTTGTTGGGTTGTATTCCCTAACAAGTAGATATGACAAGAGGAACAATTTAGAGAAAAGAAACACACGCCGATACCATGTTGAAAGATTTAAACTATGAGGAACAATATATAGATTGTGTACAAGACAATTTAAGAAAAAATAATAATAAGGAAATTATACTACCTATCTAATTAGACTAATTACAATCTTCCTAATTGCCTAATTGATTACAACACGTATATTACAATATTTCTTTCCTTTTCAACAATTATCAAATGACTATTGTTTCTTTAAATTAAATAAATAATTATTTACAATAGATAAACATGATAGAGTTAAAGTTGGTTCATGATCTGTATAAATAGAGGTGGTCTCCCTCATATTTTTTTCACACACATAGCACAAAGAGTTCTGAAGATCTAAGTAGCGAAGGCCCTTCAAAATCCCTCACGTCTACATCAAGCAAGATGTTACTTTGGATTAGAGTTTCAAAGATGTGAAGAACGCTCAAGTCAACTCATCATCTTCTTCATGATTCTTAGAGAAGATTTCGGCATTTTATTCGGGATCAAGTTGTCAAGCCCCAATTCAATATTCGGAGAGGAGAATCAGAAGATTTATTTTTCTTTGATTAGAAAACTCTATCAGATATTGTTTAATCCGATTATTCTCAAATCAAAAAATATGTTTGTTCACCATTTTTTGTCTTATTTTCAGATTCAAAATTTGTGCTACAGTAGCCTCTTAAAAATCAACCGGTGAGCTGTGGCTATGGTTTGACTGTATGCCAATGTACCTACAAAAACCCACACAGAAAATGTACAGTGAGGGCGATCAACCACACACCTGGAGGTGGTTCTGTTTTATGTATTCCCAGATTCTCTTCACAACTTCAGATCGCGACAATGCAATTTCTCCTGTACCAAGGAACTTCACTAGAGCATCTGAGAGAGGAAGAGGAGCAAGAAAACCAGACGGTCTTCCCTTTTGCTGTTTTTTCTTTCTTTTTGGCTCATCCGAATCTACATTGAAAATTGAATAGAGGAAGAAAATCATTTTACAGATACTTCATGAATTTAATAAGACAAATAAGAAAACATATTCAGTTTGAAACCTTTTATTCCTACAAATCACATAATACACCTAGCCGACACATATGAACATTGACTCTAACAAAAAAATTGAAAGGAAAAAAAAACTATTGAAGCCTTAGAATACAGATGAGACGGTCAGTTTAAGGTGCCAGTAGCTGGTATGTAAAGCATAAAAACTTCCAGATTCCAAACATAATACCAACCAAACTAACATCATCTAAATCACTGCGACAGATTTAATCACTGTATGTACCTTCTTCACTCTCTTGCTTCTTTTGCTTCTGCTTCTGTTCAGACCTAACTGGATCTGCTAAATTATGTGAAGACATATTAAGCAGTGTTTAAAGGCTTCACGAAAAGTTCGCAATGCTAATTAGTCAAATAGAACAGAAGGATGGAACTTAATTGCAAAAATGAATCCAGTGTGGCAGTCTGGCAGACATACCACAAGAGAACCTCACCCACATAAATAACAGGGAATCAAAAAACTATTTCACCAACAGAAACAATTGTTGAAAGATTCAGCAATTGACATAAGTACATCCTGAGCGTCGTGGCCTTTTCTTAAGCCATAGACTGAATATTTGCATTCTTTACAAAAAAAGACAAATGTGAAACCTGCTTGTAAGCACATGGAGAGGAAGTAACCATATATCGTATTTGACAAATATGAAATACATGAAAACAAACACCCTGGTTCACTGGGACAAACTAGAATACGTGGTATACAATCTCAAGACTGACATGGTAAATTACCAAAAAGCCGAATACACTACAATGCAATCTCAATACACAACCAACTTCGCCACTTCTGAGATATATAGAAACCTTTAAATTAGTAGCCCTTCACCACAAGTAAAGAAGCATTCCAGTGTTTTCCCCCATCACCCAAAGTTTAATTTTAGCAGCCAATTGAATATGTGCAAATGACATTAACTTTGATTTCTTGATGTATATCCCAATTGACTGGCCACAATCAACTTGAACTCTCAAAATCTAAAGGTCGGAGATATTTTTAAAATTAAAAAAAAAACTCAGAATATCAGGGCCAGATTACAAGCACCTTGACCATTCCCTGGGAGACCAATCCCTCGGGGACCAAATCCAAAGGTCAGACCTTTTCTTCATACAGATGATGGTAAAGTTTCCACCTTCAACTGAAGGTAACAACATTTTTTTCTTTTGTTTCCTATAGCACTTGTCAACACTATTAAAATAGGATCAAAGCAGACATACAGTCCTTGAAAGCGCATTAGGATCAAAATGGGCCTGCAATATTTCAAAATTCCAGCATCTATTCCAATACCCAGAAAACCAGTTTGAACTCCTCAATGATTAAAAAGGTAACCAAAACTTCAGAAGTGTTCTTCAGAGTGGCAAATGAAAGTCTAATTTTGTGAAAATAACATTACAGAAGCCAGCATAAAAAACGTCATTATAATACGCCATGTTATAGCCGTGAGATTAGAATAGCATAAATAAACCTACCATGGTCTGAACCCAATGGCCAGATATGCTTCGTAAGGGCCTTATTCATTTGGAACATGTCTATGCAATCCACGCCAAAAAGCCCACCTAACGTCTCGTCACAAATTATACTCCGCCTATTGCTTGGATCCTGCAAGTTCTTTTCACGAATATACCCCCACAGTTGCTTAACTACCTGTAAAAAAATAATTGTCAAATAAGTTACACATCTGAGAAGTGCATACAAAAACCACTAACTCCAGGATACCTCAGTTCTGGCTAATTCAGGCACCCCAACAAATTTCTGGAGCTCTGGAGAAAGGCTACATAATTTGGTAAATCCACCCCCTCTTTTCTTGACCTCTGTTTTTTGCTTCTTAGACCTGCATAAAGGGCATTAATATGTTTAATATGCGACAGAGTGAATCAGTCCATAATTCAGAAATCCTAATGAGCTGGTCGGCCAGTGTAAAACAAAAGTTGCATTCTAAATGTCTCCAATAACTGAATGAATACAACTATGATGAGAAAAGTTAAGGAAAAGGTTAGGAGTGTTAATTAACCATAGAACACATAACATTATTGATATCTGTCTAAAAGACCAATCTACTCTTACTATACTCAAATATATATATAACACTGACACTAACTCTTAACACTCCTAAAGCTGGGACATATCACAAAAACACAACTTGTTACATGATAACTCTAAGTGTGGCTTGCATAAGCAAACAAGGATGCTTGGGTGTAAGGCTTGTGACAAGGAATCTTTATCTCTCAGAGAAAATATGTTCTTGATCTTCTACAAGAAATTGGTATGCTTGGGTGTAAGATTTGTGACACGCTTATGGAACCTAATCAGAAATTAGGTGATGATATAGATGGAGCATTGGTAGCCAGGGGGAGATACCAGAGCCTAGTTGGGAAGTTAATTTACTTGCCTCACACTCGTCCTGATATTGCATTTGTGGTTAGTGTTGTCAGTCAATTCGTGCATGCTCCTCGAGAATCGCATTATGATGTTGTCTTCCGAATCCTCGGATACTTGAAGTCGGCTCCAGGAAAAGGCATTTTCTTTGGCATACGTGATCACCTACAGGTGGAGGCCTATATAGATGCCGACTGGGCTGGTTCTATTACCGACAGAAGATCACCCTCAGGATACTGCACCTTTATAGGTGGAAACCTAATTACATGGCGGAGCAAGAAACAAGCCGTGGTAGCAAGATTTAGTGCCGAAGCAGAATTTCGGGCTATGAGTCAAGGAATCTGTGAACTTCTGTGGATCAAAATCATATTGAGAGACTTGAGACTTGAACCCGTAGAAACTATGAAGTTATATTGTGACAATAAAGCAGCCATCAGCATTGCTCACAACCCAATACAACATGATCGGATCAAGCATGTCGAGATTGACCGACACTTCATAAAGAGAAATTGAGTAGTGGAGTTATATGTACTCCATTTGTAAAGTCTAGTGAGCAATTGGCAGATGTTCTCACTAAAGGCCTTGGAAGCCGTTCACATCATTATACTCTGAGCAAGCTGGACATGAGAGATATCTTTGTCCCAACTTAAAGGGGAGTGTTGGTAATCACATTTATTACATATCTTCTTTATTAGGTCATGTTGAGCATTTTTTCTTTCCTATTTATTTCTTTGCTATTCCACATTATTGCACATTATTTAGTTTTCTAAATAATGGCATTGATTGTATTATATATTGAGCATAACCTCTAATAAAGATTTATGCTTTGGAAATTATCAGCTATAACATGATTTTCCGGAAGAACAAGGCCCCTCTTCCAGTAATGCAGAAGGAAAAATAAGAGGAATATGCTGAACAGAAGGTTATGATTGAGGTGGCTCTTTATCATTAACAGTGTTTGCATTATGAGCCATACTTGAAAAATTAATTAGTAATAACTAGCAACCAAAAGATTAAAATAGAAATAAAATAATGTTACCAAAGGGTAAATGTGACACAAAAATTAGCTCTTGTAAGTAGTACAAACTTCTTCTTGCACTATTTTCCTCCACTTCAAAATTAGATCTTGTAAGTAGCAGAAACTTCTTCTTGCACTATTACCCACAGCTTCAAAATAAGCTCTTGTAAGTAAAGAAAATTGTGTGAAGAAAATGAAAGTATAAGGGAGTTTATATATTGGTATTTTAGAAAGAAAAAAAGGTATTATAGTTGTTGCACAACGGCATTATAGTCGTTAATGTAGCAGCTGGTTACCACCTTGGTTAGCTTAGCTACAGGTTAATGCACTAATGTACACTAAATGCACACCATTGCGTGTGGGGCTCACCTCAGGTCCCGCACACAAAATCTAAGTCGCTAAAAAATTTAAAATAATGTTTTAAATGATCCTGTAAAAAATTAGCTCATTCAAATAATTGTAAGTAATTTCTCTGAACTTTCTTATTTCATTTAAAAGTTAACGGGACCCAAGATGGGCCCCACACGCAATGGTGTGCATTTAGTGCGCATGAAAGTGGTGTAGTCATAGCAATGCTCAAAACAAAACACTTGTAACAAAAACTCTCAACCGGTGCACGGAGACGCTGATCAAAAACCAAAAACCCAACAAAGTCATTTTGAACCGGTGCAACAAAAACTCTCAACCGGTGCAAGAGGCCGGTGTTAGGTGTACATGCTTCCTCAATAGGTGCAACAAAACGGCAACCACTGCCGGAGGATGGTTTCTTGGCCGTTTTGACTTGGAACATCATTTGAACTTCATTCTTTGGTCCTTTGGCTTCAAAATTGATCCTCCAAATGTGGGAAATCTCGAGGGCTTCCGGACTCATCAGAGGCTACGGTTTTGAGCTTGTGAATATCATCATTTTGTGGCGAAAAACCTGTAACAGCTAGAAAACCCGTTAAATGCAAATGTGAACTAAACATAAATAAATAAACGGATACTATAACAAAATATGGAATATGAAGACACTCTAAATATGCAAAATTGAATGTCTATCATACCCCCAAACTTATTGTTTGCTAGTCTCGAGCAAACTCACACTGCGACTCGGTCTTTAAAATACTAACTAAGGAAAGTAGAGAATATATCATTTAAACACTCGGGCGGTCCCGGTATGACGAGTAAGGTCTCATGAGGGTTTTCAGCAACGATCACCCACAAAATGCAGTGAATTGCTTCTACATGTCATACCAAAATATGTGAGGGAAAACTCAAGACATAAACAAGGCATATGGGTCCTTAAAAAGACATAAGGGAAAACTAAGTTCAAAATGCTAGCAAGAGTAAGAAAAAGTCATGGCACCAATATTTAACGTGTGTGAGCAAGGTTTTTCGTCGCAAGTAAGACAACAACCCAAAACTTTATCCGGACGGAGTCTCGACTTCAATTTTTATTGTGTCATGCATTCAACAAATAAGACTCTTGAAACAAGAGTGCATACTCTAACTCTCGTATGTGCGGGCGGGATATATGTATAATGAAAATCAAAATATTCCGCACATTGTGACACGAAAAGGAAGCTCTATATAAGTGGATAATGATCTCATGACTAGAAATGCTAAGCAAAGAAAACTTTTTTTCAATCGACATGCTACAAGCTATCGTTGACCAAAGGATCAAATAGGTCTTTCCTCCGGTTATAACGTTAGATAAGGAAAGTGTATCGGGCTAAGGGTTATAACATTGATATACTTGAGAATAGGCTATAACATAAGTAGAGAACAAATCAAAAGACGGGGCCGTTATCAACTAACTTGCTTCTTGTTTTCTTTACTTTTCAACTACGCAATATCACCATTTTTCAAAAAATGTATGATCTCGTTAGGTATCAACTCTTGGTGCGCGGCCTCCGCAAACATTTTTTGCGATGAGGTCATCAAGATTCATTTGTGATATATAAAGCATTCTCCTAACGTGGGAGTACGCTAGACGCGTGTTTCCTCCAAGCAGGACAAAAGTTCCCACTGAACCAACCATTCTGACACCTATTGTACTAAACTAGTAATTGTTCGTGAAGATGGCACGACATAACATATTTTGAACACAAATATGACTTGGTTTATTTTATAAACTTTATTCGTTTAACATACCTCCAAAAATTCTCGAATTCGAACAATATTAAAAATTAAAAACTCGATATTGACTCAAAGATTACTATTACACTGCAATGTTTAAATAATAAAAATTTAATCCCAAAAATATTGTGATGATTTAATCAACTATAATATGAGTTTAGATGAATTGTTCATGAATTGTTCATGAATTGTTCATGCATACGATATAAAGCATTAAAGAATTTATCTCATTGTATATCTCATCTACTTTACAATTATATGATTTAAAAATTATTCAATTCTTTAAATTCCTATTCACAATTTAGGCCGAAATGGTTATATGCAACCGTAATTCGCATGGAATTGAACAGATCTTTGTATATCAGATTTTTTGCACATTTTTAAATTTTGGTAAGGCTTCTACGAACAGATTGTTTGCTTCAATCAGCACAATTGGTCCTTGATTGATCTTCTCTGGGTAGGGAAATGAGGAAGCAAGAAATAAAATCGGGGTTAGTCGTTTGGTGGGCAAATGTAAAGAAGAAAACAAAACAAAACAAACCAGTTCGTTCATACAAGGAACAAATGGAAACTCACAATGAAAACCTTAGCCCAATGTTTTACTTTGATTTAATGAATTGCGAGTCCAATCCAGTTTCCATGAGAAGATGGAAACTCCAGTACTTGTTTGAATGAAACCCATTGCCAATATGCACAAATCTAGTGGAGATTTCAGGCATGTATGAGAATTCAAGCCCAGAATCTTTTGGTGTATATTATTTTGGTGTATCGATGGAAGCAAGTGCCCAACTTTGGGTGTACACTATGGAAAACCTTTAATGAAATGCTATAGTTCTTCTTTTGCGTTCTGTTTAAGGAATATTCTTATAGTCCTTTACCCAGAATTATAGTCCTTAACCCAGAATAGTCTGCAGAAATAAATGAAGTTAAGGTTAGTTTTGTCTAGTCTTATACATTTGACCTCAATAGCAGCATCAAATGGAAACGGGTTTCATGCAAATAGTTGTTTATGTAGACTCAGACTGCTATTGTTTTGTACATTTTACTATTCCATAGTTGGTTCCTGCTTGTGATCTGTCTTTTTTAGAGAGGTGGGTGCAAAAACTTCACCAAAATTAAACAGATCAAAGGGATTTTGTGTCCACCTTCTATCAAACATTTGGCGTGGTATAGGATCTATGGGTGGGTGGGGGGGTGGGGGTACACCGTAAAGGTTATTTACATCAGGCACACATGAACAATAGAAACAGCAGCAGCAGAAAATGAAAAGATCAAGCAATGAACACATTTCGCACAGGCAATAAAATCTTAGGATATAAATATTATGATATGCAGCAGCAACAGATGTAAAAACCTTCACGGTAAGGAATGGTTCTCCGCATGCAGGTCTCGGAGAACTTGTTCATTGAGAACCATGTAAATGTAGAAATTGTACATTGAGAACCAAGTAAAAACCTCATTTCTTTGCATTCTCACTTGATTGGGAGATTTCTCAAAAAATTGTACCGTATAAGAGGGGAGGGGGGGCGAGGATCGGATCTGTGAATAATCAGGTGACCAAAGTGAATAATCAGGTAACCAAAGTGACTCGCTATGGCTACAACCAGAGTTGCGTGGCACGAGAGAGATGAGAGACACCTGAGAGGAGGTTACCGTCTCTGTCGCCGTGAAAGGAGGTCTCAAATCCCTCCGTCCTATTCTCAATTTCAATCTGGTAGTTACAGAGGTGGTCGAAATCAATTGGAGGGAAGGAATCAATTCCGCGTTTGTGTGTGAAATCAATTCCGTGTGTGTAGGTCTCCGTCCATCCGTGGTAATCATATCTGTCTGAGAGGCACCATAGTTGATGCTCTTGGATTTATTGTTGGGAAAAATTTTGCAGTTGAACCGTATAGGAGTATGAAGATGGGTTTCAGTGTGCATCTGGTTGAAGCGCTGCAATGGGTCAAGTTGCAGCTATAATGTGAGCTGCATCATGGAAAAGGAAAAGCACATGACAATTTCCATAAGGCTTTCTCGAGTAGGTGTTGCTGACTTATGACTGTGGGCTCCTAAGTTGCATCACCCATTGTGTGGGGCCATTGTATGGACTTTATTCAGAACTGAGCAACTTTAGTGAGGTTTATTTTGGCATTTGGAAAAAAAATGTTCTCACCAGCTATTTGTAGGATTAAGCATCTGCAGACAGGCATTGGAGGATTAAGCATCTGCAGACAGGCATTGGAGGATTAAGCATCTCGCCTATGTCCCAAAGCATGTTTGACATGTCAAAAAAATAATGGTAGGCGTGCATTCTGAGAGAGTGAGAGGAGAGCTCATATTAGGGTTTCAATTGGATTTAAGCTCAGCCGTTCAATATTTGTGTTTTGTAATCTCATTCGTCCATTATGCCACGTAGGAGACTCATTCAAGACATTTTCAAAATTTGAGCTTCCATGTATTATAGATGATAACAGTTCCTTCGATAAACTGAAAAGTCTTGCAAACAATAACACTAAAAACAAGTGTCGGAGAAGTCACTTTTGGAGAAATTCTCTTTCACGTAATTAAGTGAAGATTACTTCATATATCTATTATACAAAACACAAATTTGTCTCAGTCATATTTCACATTTGTTCCAGTCATACATTTTTGTCCCAGTCATATCGTTTCGCCACGTCATATCTACACACAATCTATTATACAAGATAGAATGGTATGTGACTCACATATTTTTCATACAAATTTTTATACATACATTCTCTACATATTTTTCATACACATCTATTATATTTATTATACAAAATGTTTTGGTGTGGGTCCCACACATTTTTCATATACATTTTTATACATATTTTTATACATATATTCTTTATACATTTTTCATACACATTAATCATGAGTGCCGAAGGTACGAATCAATGCCGAAGACACTACTAACACCTAAAGTTTCATTGTACCTTTGGATAGTGTGTTACGTTTTCTATTCTGTCGCCCTATGTCATCGGCACGGGCTATATCGAAAACACGGATCGAGTGTCATCACTCATCATGAGTGCCGAAAGCACGAATTAATGCCGAAGACACTATTAATACTCGTAGTTTTATCGTACTCTTAGATATTATGTTGCGCTTTCTATTCTGTCGTCCCGTGCCATCGGCACGGGCTATCACTAGTCTAATAGATTACAGGATTGAAGTGTTTGCATGTCTAGGTATGAGCAGAACAATAGTAAGCGAATGAGTTTCAAACCTAAACGATGAGGGTTTTGGAAGGACAATGAACATTGTGATTGTTTTGCTCTGAGTAATAAGGGGTGCTTAGGTGTGGTTGTGGCCCATTTGTAATGAGCATTGAGCTGCAGTACTTGAGCATCAGTTCTGGTATATTATCAATTATCAGTCACCTAAAATTAGCGGCCACTAAGAGATTAAAACAATCGGAAAGAAAAAATTCCCAATTGAAATTCTCACACATTAGCATTAAGAGCTCATTTGAACTACTAGTTACTACACGTTCAGTTGTACTAATTAAAATGTCAGTTTTCTTGATGTGTGTCTCAACACTAATTATCAAAGCACGCATTGAAATGAAATAAAACACAATTCAAACTCACACCACTCAACTCAATACAAATCACCAAACTTCAATGCAGCAATGAAAATGCCGCCACCAAATAACAATAATACATCATTTCCAATAAAATGTAGAATGTAGCATACACGACATTCAATTTCGTATACATGCATATTGATGTACTTATATACAAATGGATTGATATATACATTTGACTTACCTTCTTTTAGAGACAGCCTTGTCATTGCTGGTTTCTTGGTCATCTTCTTCTTCCTCTTCCTCTTCTCCTCCTTCATCCTCTTTTTCCGATTTTACCGTAGCAGCAGCCTCTTCCGCGTTCCCATCACGAGCATCATCGCCTTCTTCGTTCTCTTCGGTCTTCTCGAAGTCGCTCTGAAGATAAACATCAACCTGTTCTCGAATAAACGCCCTTTTGTCCGACAAATCGATTCCGAAATCCTCCTCCAGCTGCAGGCGCACGATGGCCGTGGTCGTCGTGTTAAGGTCGGAGGTGCGCAGAAACTCACGTAGCCGGACGACGAGCTCCGAGTCGGTTACCATTTTCACCGGTGGGCAGGTTTCTGTTTACGATTCGGCGGAGAGGTTAAGGTTTCGGGGGTCTGAAGTGGCGATTTTGGGGCTGAGTACGGCAGGTGAGGTGGCTGGAATGCGAACGGGAATGATTTAGAAGGGTAAATGAATGCAGATGAGTTACACTACCTTTGGCTAGTGAGATGAGAAAAGAAAGGAAAAAGATTTATAAGAAAATAAAGAAAGGGTTTTGGTTTTTTACCAAATCTCACCACTTTTAATGAAAAATAAAAATGAGTTTTGAAGGGATTCAAGATTCTCAATCTTTTCTTATTTTAACTTCTTTTTTACTTCATTCCCTTTTTCTTTTTCTTTCTTATGAAATTCCACCATCCAAAGGGGCGGTTAGGGAAGGGTAATTATGGAAATCAAAAAAATGGTGATACTGTTTGAAATCCCGGTTTTTTATCTCAATAACCCATCAAAAATGAATTTTTTGAGACAAAAATACCCCAAATTAAAAAGACTATTTCATTCTTCATCTTCATTATTTCGTTTATAGTTTGAAAGAGACTATCTCAATATCATTGTTTCATTTAAACATTAACTTTTGAAATGCATATCTTCACACAAAAGTTCTGAAATAAATGATTCTAATCGGAAGTTAAACTTCTGAACCATCTATGTTTTTTTGTTTGGATATTAACTTCTGAAATTCATATTTTATTTGAAAATTAATTTCTAAGTGGAATCGTAAATTTTATTTTCGGTATTCATCTAATGTATCTATAAATTGTTGAGTTTGTTTTTATTGAATTTTCTCATCTTCATTACACTTTCCAAGCCCTATCATTTTACTTCAAAAAAGGCTTTCAAAAAGACTTTTTAATTGCATATGACCCACCTACGGATTTAATAGTCAGAGTTTAGCTCTGTGCGACTGGCTCAAAGGAGAGGATGTTTCCAAGAGGTTTCGATCGTGACACTTAGAGGAGGAGCAAACTCCTAGGTCCCAGACAACGACCAACTTGGCCAACCCCTTTGAATTGACACACATACACATACACACTCATATACTCCTTATTATCACAACTTTGATGAATGCAAACTCTTGGAAGATGTTCCTTTGGAATGGAACACCTAAGGTCAGTAATAGTTTTGTTTGCTAGCTTACTTGTGACGGTGAGTGGAGCCGATGGATTGTTCGTATGTTTGCCCAAAAGGGTGAATATCTTAAGAAGAAATGTCTCAAAAATTTAATTCTCCTTCTTCAAAAGGGAATCCCACAAAACCACATTTTTTGTTCGCATTGATCTAGTCTTCTAGGACCATACCTTTAACTATTTATATTTCAGTGGTAGAATGATGGCTTTGTTACATCCCGCATCGCCTAGTATGGGATCGGAGGTGTGGGATATAAGCCTCTGGGCACCCTTCCCTTGCAAACCGGTTTTCAGGGGCGAGTTCTACTCAGGGGTCGTAACATTGGTATCAGAGCCAGCCTCACAATCTGCCCGCACAACACGGACTAAACGGAACTCATAGAGTCCCCAATGAATGGGAGCGTGGTAAGCCGCCGTGGGTGCCGGCGACACCACACGGACGAAACGAAACCCACAGAATCCCCAATGAACGGGAAGCGTGGTAAGCCGTTGTGGGCGTCGGATGCGGAGCGTGGTGGTCTGTTACATCCCACATCGCCTAGTATGGGATGGGAGGTGTGGGATATAAGAATCTGGGCACCCTTCCCTTGCAAGCCGGTTTTCATGGGCGAGTTCTACTCATGGGTCGTAACAGGCTTCCATGGTGTTCGATGTGTCTCGTCTCTTGGGCATATTCTGTACTATTCTATTTTTTTATTTCTACTCCTTCCGCCATCCCAATTCCATTTCAAAACTCGACTTCTTTGATTCTTCCTATTTTAAATTCCTCTCAGCAGAGAAGAAATTAAGTGGGGATGATGTTTCAAATGGGGGATTCTTCTCTTATATCTTTTTTACCCTTTCTAAATACACTAGTGGTGGCCGGTGCTTTTGGCACTTTTTTTTTGCGGCCCACGTGAGCCCCACACGTGGGGCCGCACCCGGTCCCGTGGTGTGTTCGTGATGTGTCAAAAGAGTGTGAGATGACGGCTGACTGTGACAATTTTTATATGACTGAGACAAAGGAGGGGTGGTGACATGGACAATTGTAAAATGTAATATAGATTCTATGTCACAGTGGCAAAAAAATAATGTATGGATTGATTCCCTTTACCCTCAATTTTCTTCAAGGTGGGATTGTCTGTCATGTCATGTCCCGAATAGACACCAATAAGGTGTATTCGAATACGGAAACGTGACTAAATCACGCCCAATCACTCAATCACTATCCAACAATAAAATCACACTGAAAATTAAACTTTAAAAACCCACATTTTTGCCATGAGTAACTTTCATAAATAAATATTATAAAACATGAAACCAAAGTGTCTCTCAAAGTTATACGCAATCTGAAAGATAAGTAATAGCTCCTTTTGTACTAAATAACAACTCTTATAAGTCATAATTCACTACTTAAAATGCTTAAAAGAGAATAACCACTCCTCTCCAAATAAGACCAAAATACCATCAACTCGATACCCTAGCTTAAAATGAACTTGAACCTATTATTTCATGTCATCGAGATTTTGTAGTAAAAATAAAAACATTAAAGGATAATCCAGGAATGTGCTAGATACCTAATAAATGTATATTTAAAGAAACGTGCTCTTTGACAAGAAGAACAAAAGGAATACACAACGTCAATAATCTCATTTTTTATTTTGATTGTGCATTGTTCATGATTTGAGTGGTTAGTGATCGTACCCCAAATGCGTCATCACTAGTAGGATGTCGGTCAAATTAGAAATTTATAAATAAAGAAATAACACTTAGTAAAGTGATAAGTCCAGAATCGATCCGCATGGAATTGAAAGAATCAACAGATTGCTTTGTGGAGAGGGTTTGTTGTGCAAATGAAGCAGTAGACCGCTAGCCTTGAATTGGTTTTTATTTAGATTAAGAAATTAAAAATCAATTTAAAAGGCATAGACTCGATTTATTGGGTCAATTATCTTCTTTTAAGAATACATCTC
>NMUG010003104.1:0-15159 GCA_002855965.1 Monotropa hypopitys
TTGTAGTACCCTCCCTTCTTTTGATATCTCGATGAAATCGGTTTGTGTTGACGTATCCGTCTTGTACCGGGAAGCATTCCTTTAACTCTTGGCATGTTGTAAGCTTGTGGGTTGTGAAATGCACCCTTGTGGAGTTGTTGTTGTGAATGGACCATTCGAGGTTGAGACGAAATCGTACCTTTGCGAAGTCGTGCATTTGTTAGGTACCCGAAAGACCATATCAAATCCTAGCATTCCATTTGAAGATGTTGTCATGTTTCGTAAAATCTTAATCTTGAGAAGTTCATTGTGAAGGTGAGTTTCGTTTGTGATTCACTTGTTGAGGAGTGGAATTCTTTAGTTTCGATGGTCGAGTGGCTTGATTTCCTCCCCCTCTTCTTTCTTACTCAATTTCGAGGACGAAATTTTATTAAGGGGTATGAGATGTAACGACCTGGATTTAAAAATCCTTTTTAAATTCAATTCTTTGATTTCTAAATATAATTCGATGAGCTTCAAGCGATCTTGGTCTCGTGGCCATGGACTCTTTCCCTCGGCTTGGGATTCGGGTGGTTGCGAAGCATTCGGCATGTTCGCGAACCGATTGTTCGATTGTTTTTTTCGTTTGTGGCTTTGAGGAAGGCCTTGGCATGGCCTTAGGACATCCATTCAAAATCTAGAAATGTTGAGGAAGTGCTCTTGGACACGTCGTGAACGGGCCGGAGTGATTGCAAGCAGTTCAGGGCATTTTTCTGCATGCTCGTCCGGACGAGGAAAGCTCATGTTCCAGACGAGAGACCAGCAAGTTGGGAGAAAGCTTCAGGAGGTATGGTCCGGACGAGAGTGGATCCCGTCTGGAAGGTGATGTGTGCTCGTTCGGACGACGGGGTTCCCGTCCGGACGGGGAACCAGAAAATCGTACAGAATAGGTTTTTAATGAGGGGTAACTTGGTCCTTTTATTTAAAATCGAATTTCTAACTCTAAAATCGCCTAAGGGGTCTTCCTTCTTCCTTATTACAACCCTAAATTGTCTCTCTCTCTCTCTTCCTCCATTAATGGAGCTCTCCCTTCTCTCTACAAATCGGTGCCCTTCCAAGCATCTATGGAGGATCTTGCAAGAAGAAACGTTCGACGAGAACTTTCCGGCAACCTAGGTATCAACGTCATCCCCTTGAGATTTCGGGTAAGTCGATTTTGAAAGTGGATTTCTCATGTTGGTTCTTTAGAGACTTGTATTCTCATCGTCGCAATCTTTCCATTGATGTACATAGGTTCGTTGGTGCGGAGGACATTTTCCGGCGACTTCTCCAGCGATACTCCAGTGGGTAAATTCTTAACTCCTATTAAGTATGTGTGTGTGTGTACATAGGGTCGAGTTGGTACCCCAGTATGTATGGATTTAATGTTGTTAATTAATGCTATATTGTGGTAGAATTAAGTGGTGATCTTGGACCCACTAGTTGTTTGATGTAATGCCCCTAGAGGTTTAGGCGCGCCACGTGTTCGACGAAATTCCCGTGAGAGGGATGAGTTGTGTTTTTAGTAACTCATAGAGTGATTGGTGGCCATTGGAGATTAGAGCTTCCAAGTGTTTGATGGAATGCTCGTGTGAACCTTAGATCATATTTTGGGGTCACTGTGACGATTGAATTATCGTAGGAGATGTCGGTAGAACAATTGGGTACATTGAATTTTGAGGGTCACGATAGGTCCCTTGGAACTTCAGGGACACCATGTGTGTGATGGCTTTTCCAATTGGGCATTGAATGGGTCTTGTGGAGTTCCTAGGGTCATATGTGTCACATACAAGGTTCAATTTCGTAATATATGCGCACACGTGAAAAGCCCCAAATTTAATGAACCCTAACATGTAAAATTGGGGTTTTTGGTCTAAATGACCTCGAATGGTTAAATTGACTTCGGAAATGCGAAATTGGGTATAAATAACTCTTAACAGATGACGTTTGGGTGATGGTTGAGTTTAACACACTTCGATCGCATATTGACTATATTGCGCGACAATTACCCTTAATGAAATTGATATGGAAATAGAGGTTGCGACCAACTATGATATCACTAGCGAATGCTAGGAAACTATTTATGATCGATCGAATATGTGACAATACTTGACGGCCATGATCACGGTGGCAAACTAGTCCTTGGCTAGGAACGATACGAAATGGTGACCAATATATGTGGTATACTGTACTTCGGGCAGGAATGATGACCACTACATGTGGTATACTGTACTTTAGGCATGAATGATGACCACGACATGTGGTATACTATACTTCGGGCAGGAATGATGACCAATTTATGTGGTATACTGTACTTCGGGCAGGAATGATGACCACTATATGTGGTATACTATGCTTCGGCCAAGAATAATGATGACCATGACATGTGGTATACTGTGCTTCGGCCAGGAATTGTAGCTATGCTACTTGACACTATTGACGAACGCAACTCATGAATGATTACGAGTATACTAACGGTTAAATTATGGATTTACCTTATTATCGTGAAATGGAGGAACTCTAACTCCTAGACTTGTAAAGCAAAAGAGAAATGGAATTACATGCACATTTTGTAGGGTACTTTCCTTGTTACCCTTGTCATGTACTTGCACTATTTTGATTAGAATGGTAATATATGCTCTTGTGTAGGGTACTTGTCTTGCTACCCTTGTATCGTACTTACACATCTTGGTTGGATATCTTGGCACGATGTTGGTTTAGGATCCTTAGTAGATCCTTCGAGTTGTTGTACCTTAGTAGTAAGGTGGGTTGAGTTGAGATTAGAAGTTGCTTCGGTTGAACTTGGGATGTCGTGCCCCCCCTTTGTCCTCACTTGATGTTACGGCTTTGGTTAGATGTACTTTATTGGCGATATGCCCATGTCACGATTGCCTTGAGTTAGGTTTACACTACGTGCACATGGTTTCTTTACTGTTCTCGTACTTTGTTTGTGGACACGTAGGCACGCACCACATGTGCATACTTGGTAGTAGTTAGGGGTTTTCTCATTGAGCCATGATTTGCTCAGACCCTCTTTCTTTTCCTTTTCTAGTCTGTGTTGCAGGGCTAGACAGACTTGGAGTTGGAGTCAGCTGCTGGGTTTTCTTGGATTCAACCACCTCAGTTGCAGTGTCATCTTTTGTACAGGGTAGTGTAGATACAACAATTCAGTTGTACTTTCCTTTGTACTTGTATTTCAGTTTCATTTGTAGCCGTGTACGGCATTTGTACTTTACTTCCGTTTGTAGTTCCTGATTGTACCATGTATCATGTAATGAGAATTCAACTGAATATATCTGAATGGCAAGTAGTTGTATCCCCTGTTTATTATTTAAACTTCTTTAAAAAAATGGTTTGAAAATCCGGGGCGTGACAAACTTGATCATTAGTAATGCTATCGTAGAGAACCATTGAATAAATCTACGGTAATACCTAGCTAAACCTAGAAAACTACAGATCTCAGATATATTGGCCGGTCTCTCCCAATTCAATACCACTTCCACCTTTTTTTGGATCAATACTAATCCCTTCTTTAGAAACAACATGCCCCCAAAACACAACTTGGTTCAACCAGAATTCACATTTACTAAATTTCGCATATAGTTGTTTTTTTCCCATAAAGTTTGTAAAATGTGTCCAGATACGGTTGAAAAACATGGTTCATTAGATCCATAAATACCAATGGTGCATTAGTAAATCCAAATGGTGGAACCAAAAACTCAAAATGCCCGTACCTAGTTCTGAATGCATTCTTTGACACATCAATGTCCCTTACTTTTAATTGATAATATCCAGATCTCAAATCAATTTTAAAAAACACAGATGCCTCATTCAGTTGATCAATTAGTTCATCGATCCTAGGTAAATGATATTTGTTCCGTATAGTCACTTTGTTCAGTTGTCTATAGTCTATACACATATGCATCGTGTCATCTTTCTTTTTCACAAACAACATTGGAGAACCCCAAGGAGAGATACTAGGACTGATAAACCCTTTGTCTAGAAGATCTTTCAATTGAATTTTCAGTTCTAATAATTCAACAGGTTCCATGCGATACAGTATAATAGATATCGGACTAGTCCCCAATAATAATTCAATAGTGAATTCTACTTTTCTATCCGGTACTACCCCGGGTAATTCTTCTAGAAAGACATCAATAAATTCCTTTACTACTGGAAGATCTTCTATTCTAGACCCCCTTTCTTTATGTCCACTACATATGCCAAATACCCCTCACATCTCTTATCTAACAATTTCCTGGCTTCTACAACTGAAGTCATTCTACTCGACTATTTACCCTTTTCACCACAAAGTTTTATTTCAATCCCATCAGATGTTTGCAAGGCTACTTATTTTGCAAAACAATCTACCAAAACATGGTGTTGTGAGAAGAAGTCCATTCCTAGTATAATGTCAAAGTCAAACATAGTCAATGGTACAAAGTCAACTGTTAATGTGTTCTCTGCAATGTCTAACTCACATTCTGGATAATAACCCTTTACTATATAAATTCTCCTACAGGCATCGATATTGCTAGTGCACAATCTAGTGGTGCGCAAGGTATAAGAAGATTATCAACAAATAACGATGCAACAAATGAATGCGTTGAACCAGGGTCAATCAATACTCTAGCAAATCGATCAAAGATCTTGATGATACCTAATACAACATCCGATGAAGTCTCTGCTCCTTATTGCATCATGACAAACACTCTCACCGGTGTCGTTGGTGTCACTACACATCGTGCCATCTTTCTTTTTTACAAATAACACTGGAGAACCCCAAGGAGAGATACTAGGATAGATAAACCCTTTGTCTAGAATATCTTTCAATTGAATTTTAAGTTCTAATAATTCAACAGGTGCCATGCGATACAGTGTAATAGATATCGGACTAGTCCCCGATAATAATTCAATAGTGAATTCTACTTTTCTATCCGGTACTACCCCGGGTAATTCTTCTGGAAAGACATCAATAAATTCCTTTACTAGTAGAAGATCGTCTATTCTAGACCCCCTTTATTTATGTCCACTACATATGCCAAATAACCCTCACATCTCTTATCTAACAATTTCCTGGCTTCTATAGCTGAAATCATTCTACTCGACTATTTACCCTTTTCACCACAAAGTTTTATTTCAATCCCATCAGATGTTTTCATGACTACTTATTTTGCAAAACAATCTACCAAAGCATGGTGTTATGACAAGAAGTCCATTCCCAGTATAATGTCAAAGTCAAACATAGTCAACGGTACGAAGTCAACTGTTAATGTGTTCTCCGCAATGTCTAACTCACATTCTGGATAATAACCCTTTACTATAACAAATTTTCCTACAGGCGTCGATATTGCTAGTGTACAATCTAGTGGTGCGCAAGGTATAAGAAGATTATCAACAAATAACGATACAACAAATGAATGCGTTGAACCAGGGTCAATCAATACTCTAGCAAATCGATCAAAGATCTTGATGATACCTAATACAATATCCGGTGAAGTCTCTGCTCCTTGTTGCATCATGGCAAACACTCTCACTGGTGCCCTTGGTGTCACTGTGCTCTTTCCCTTTCCTCCAGATACACTAGCTGCAGATGATGTCAGCATTGCCTTCGGCTTCGAGCACTGATTTGCCATATGCCCCACTTCATTACAATTGTAACATCTGAAAGTTGGCGCTGGTACTTTCTCTGGACAATCCCACATAATATGGTCAACAACTCTACATCAATAACAGTGCCTAACCCCAGTCACATCCCTAGACACCGAATGTCCACCACTGCCTTGCCTTGGCTTGCCACCCCACCATCTACCACTTCGACTTTTTTTGGATCCACCCCGGCTTTGTTGGGTTTGTTGCTACTATGGCTTTTGCCCACCACTGAAGCTTCCCGTGGATTCAAACCGACTTCTTTTTCGACTTTCCCGGCTTTCTTGATACTCTAGCACATTCTTTCTAATTTGTCTTGCCATGTCTATAAAATCGGCATAATATTTTTTCTTGGAATAGCGTCGGCCTTTTATTACCTCGGTGTTCTGCCCTTCTGTAAATCTTCAACACTTGTCTTCAGAATCCACCATATCAGGAGCGTATCATGACAACTCCAAAAACCATACCTCATAATCTGCAACTGACATATTTACTTGCTTTAGTTTCATAAATACAGCTTCCTGTGCATACCGATAACTCATCGGCAATATTGATCTTTATAGGCCTGCACGAATCTGTCCCAAGTTATCTCCTGTACCTTCGCAGTAATAGTTCCCAATATGAGAACTATCAATGGTCATTTCGTGACATCCTACCAATTCCTAGCGCTCCCCTTCAAACTAAATGTAGTCAATGCAACTTTCTGTGTATCGTTGACCCCCATAACATCCAATATCGTCACACTCTGGAAATTTATTGTTCCTTTTCTCGAAATTTCTGGATATTTTATAATATTTTCCATGTTTTTCCTCTCGAGTATTCTAGATTTGTTGGTGCTCGGGCCATCCCAGGGCTTGATTTATGGATTCCATAGGTATTTGAGATGTTGGGCCATGTTCGGGTTTAATTATTGAAGTTCGGGTTGTAGCGAAGTATTCGAGGAAGGCTATAACCATGTTGTGGGCCCACTTCGATCCAGAAATATTTTCCAACTGAAAACACTTTCTTCAAGAAATTTGTAGAGGATTTAATTATAAAAATAATGCAATTTAAATCAACTCAATCAGAGTTCGGACAAAGAAATTATGGCCGAAATACTCCCAGCTGTTCTTGAGGTATCCAACAGCACTACCCTATTTTGATATACGCGCTTCCCTCCTCCCTCACATTTCGAAATACAGCATGGCTGTCCCCTCTCCCCCATCACATATCAATATGTGATGGGAATATTGTGGGTTAAATTCGATTCACATTTCGATATGTGCAGAGGGGCACATATCGAAATGTGACCCCTCTGATTCGATTGCCTAGCCTTCCCTAGGTTACACATTTCGATATGTGTATTGACACATATCGAAATGTGTCTCATTAAGGGCAAATTTGAAAGCTCTTTTGGGGTTTTTATATACACACATTTCTCTCAAACCCTAACACATTCATACACAAACCCTACATAGCTATGCCCTCCCCTCTCTCTCTCAATAGCGATTTCTCTCTCTCTACAATCTCTCCTTCTCTCCTCTCTAACTCCAAATCCATGGAGATTTTGAGGAAACATACTTCACCAATGGTGACCTACGCGACGTCCTCTACACATTGATGGGTCTGGATGATGTCGTTGTCAAGATGCCCTCATTTAAGGTTTAGTGGATTCTTTGTTCTAGATAGAGTATTATATTCCTATTATCTCTCTTATTGGATTTCTCTCCTACCTCAAATCGTTTTCAAAGCATGAGGATATTTTCACGATTTTATGCTTATGGGTTGAATATACCATTCAATTTCTTGAGGGCTTACGCTCATTTGTATCTTAAAAGACTTCCTACGACATCAATTTTATGATCTCTAAGTCAATTGGTGAAATCACCAAATTTTGTAAAACCCTAGATTTTGGGTCTACCTGTAATGGTCAAATTGCTTTGGTGAATATGGAAATTGAACTTGAAAAAATAATCTGATGACTTTGTTGATACTTAGATTTTACAAATTTGAAATCCATTTTGGAAAATCATGTTTTGGTCAAATTGGTAGGATTAGGAGGATGAATGCCATAATCAATTGAATTAATTGGAATGAATTCAATGTTTTAATTGGGATTACAACATGAGGGATTATTTAGGTTGGCTATACATGTGAAATTCATTCCCCGGGAATGGACTTATTATGGGATTCCCTGGGTGGTCGCGCCACTCACAACATTGTGCACAATGGGGGCTTGATTGGGCCCTCCCGACGGGTCGGGAAGATACTAGGAAATTATGCGGATAGTCTAGTCGACAGGCTTCTACCTCGTAGTAGCCAAAACCTAAAAACTCTGTGATGATATTGACTTTGGACTCGATTGACTTCATCAATGTGGAGGAAATGTCTCTTGATTTTGTGAAGGTTGACTGGGACTCTATTGACTTAGTCAATGTAGAGGAAACACCTGGTACTCTATTGATTTCATCAATGTGGAGGAAATTGTGATTTATAAACTTAACTCCTTGATTTCGTCAAGTTGATCATTTTGAAAATGTTTGGAATTTATGGGTCCCACCTCCTTTGATTTCGTCAAGTTGAGCATTTTGGAAATATTTGGAATTTATGGGTCTTACCTCCTTTGATTTCGTCAAAGTTGAGCATTTGAAAAGTATTGAAATATGTTGACTTAACTCCTTTGATTTCGTCAAAGTTAAATCTTTTGGGAAACCATCCCACGTTGGATGTGAGTAAGTAAACGATGTTTTAGAGTCAAATGGTTTTATAAATAGAAATGGTCCTCATTGCATGCATACTTATATTTATCTCCCACTCACATCTCTTGTCCTAATTTTAGAGATATTTGGTTATATATTATCTCTATTAGGCTTTTGCCTAACCCTCTATTTTTAGGTTCCAGATCCATTCTTGATTCGGAGCTGGACTTGGAGGCTCTTGGATGACCCTGGAGCTTGGCATCATTTTGGTAGAAGATAGGTTGCTTTCATATGATTCATTGTATTTTCTTTTCTTTATCTTTTTATTGCCCGAATATCCTGTTGTAATAATTTTGTAAAGTTTTGGAGATCATATAGTAGAATATGGATGTATGTTCTTATGCTGCACTTTCATTTATCGGCTTGGGTTACTTATGGATGGTAGTAGATTTCTGGGCTTGATACCATCGTTTTATTGATTGTATTTATGTTTAAAAAATGGTTTTAAATTTCCGAGTTGTTACAAATACCCTCGTCACACCCTTCAGCCATTCTTCTGCTTCTGCCAGATTAGTTGTTCTCTCAAATTTGACCGGAAACAATTTCTTAAACCACTCAAGCATCGATGTAGATGCACCAGAACCAGTACTTTGCACCCTTTTCCATTTTAAATACGATGAATGCAATTCTATATCTCTAGCCATTGCAGCTAGCAGCTGATCCATTTTAGATTCCCCAGCCGATTGCGAAGTACCATCGACCTCGGTAACACTTGGAGGAACATCTCACGGTTGATTCTCACCTTCTCTTGCCATTGCTATTCCTATTCATATTTCAGTAGGCCACGTGGAAACACATACAATAACATTTATATCAAGGGCATTTCCTATCACATATCCCTAACATGACCTACACACATCTCATAGGTCCATTACATAGTTCCCCGATCCCGAATCACATCTCAGACACTAGATAGCCTCTAGCTCTGATACCACATTCTGTCGCACCCCTTCCCGGCCACACTACTCCAACGAGGCTATGCCAGGTGGGGTAGCGCGGCAGGTCAAGCATGATCATCGATACAATATAAGTCATTATGTGACTTGTTATATTTTTTGTTGTTTATTCTCATTCATTTTCCCAATCATGCTTCTAACAAGGTTCCATTAATAAAAAAAGAAGTCATACATTATTCACATTGTCACAAAAAACAATTGAACTATAGTGGATGCAATTTAACATTTAAAATTGAGTTTGATCCTTTATTACAACATGCTTAATCAAAATAAAAGCATCACTGTATACATCCCACTCTACTTACAATCTAAAATGTATAGGTGCTGAGGTTATGTGAGTCCTAACTACGTCATCTAGTGATAGACTCCCCCGAACTAGTAATAGAACATCCTCTCTCAGCTCAATCCAGATCTATGACATCTAAAACTTGGGAAACACAGTAATATATAAGTTATACAACAATTTAAGGAAATGAAAACTACTGTAACATCACATAACCGTCGTATAGGAACATATCCATGACCATTCGTATAGGAACACATCCACAGCTAAGCACATCATTAGGGTGCTTTGGCACGTCTGCCCATGACCACATAGCCACAATTTCATATACTTGTGTCTAAACAAATGATTCCCCAATCCACATTTACACATAATTTCTAAGTACTTAAATTAAAGTACAACTAATATACTCACAGTGGTTATTTGTACCAAGTTTCGATCACCCTACTTCTTTGAGGGTTCGACGTCACTAGCTTCCCCACCTGTCCAAGCTAAAAATGTCACTAACCGAGACAAAACACAACTTGAACAATAAAGTAAGGAATGAATTGAAATGCACAATTAGCCTTTACTTTACTCATTTCTTTCCATTCTCCATATATTTTATCTATTTCTAATTATTTCTATTTCTATTTTATTTTAATTTATTTTGTTTTCAACTTTTATCCGTAACTTCCAGAAATCCAACAGAGAACTCATATATCGATATGCGTTCTATTGCATATCGGTATATGTCCTTTTGTTCATCCTTCAATACACTTCCCTTCGATTACATATCAATTAGTTTCACCCCGTTCACATATCGATATACGTTCCACCCTTCCATTTCGATATGTAACACATTTAGATATATGATTTGTTTAATCACACATTTTGATTGCCCCACCGACATTACATATCGATTGACCTCCTCGACTATGCATGTAGATATGTGGCTAATCCATATATCGTGATGTGACAAGTTCAAACGAAACCCAGATCCCCAAGTACTGTTCATCATCTTCCTTAACAATTTAACCAAACCCAGACAACCCCAAAACATAGACTCAACTTAATTTACCAACATAAAACATTTATATGCAAACACACTCATTTTAACATCTTCTAAGCCAACCAATTCCATCTATTTTATAACGAATACACTCAAAACCCATTATTTTCAAAACTTGAAATCGAATACCCTGTATTCAACAAAACTCCACAAAATTCAAAAATCTTTTATAAATCTTAGTACCAAAAGAAAATTGAACTCATCTTACCCATTTAATCAATTCCTTAAGCTTTAGGTTAGACCTTCAATAATTTTCCGAGCAAATTCTCAACGAAAACCCCTTCTCTCACTCTTGGATTCACCTCTCTATCTCTCTCTAAAATATTTTTTTCTTTTCTGAGTTCACAAGAGTGAGACCAATATCCACCGTTTGAATGTTAATTGAATTGGATACGGACAAAACCCACCGAACCATGTTTTCTCAACATCTGGATTAATTCTTCCCATATCGATATACATTTTTGGTTCATTTCGATATATGATTTCATTTCTTAACATTTCGATATAAGATGATCAGATATCCATTCCCAATAGCCTTGTCATATATTGACATGCTCACTTGCACATATCGATATATGTCAACTCCTTCCATCCAATTTCCAGAGAGTTGTTTTCCTCGCATTTCGATTGGTTACACTTCGTATATCGATATGTGATCACCACATAATCACACCAATTGATATGTGTTCATTTGGCACGTTTCGGTATGTACTTCAATCCTGAGCCAAGGCCATGTGAATAGTTAGTTCACATTTCAATATGTGAACATTTCCAACCTTTGTCACATATCGATATGTGATCATTCTTTAGGCCAAAGAACAGTGAACAGATGGTTCACACTTCGATATGGGTACTTTTCCCCAATGAATTCATATCGATATACAGGTATAGATCAGACCAAGTTCCCAGCAGCCTACCTAACTCTCTCCTAACTCATTTGAGACCTTTTAAGCACATTCTAAATCTTGTTTCTAAGGATTCCCTTACCCGATATTCGTATTGACTTATGTAAATTGTTTTAACAAGATAATCCTCATTATTTAAGCTAAAAGCATAAATAAACTCACAATAAATTAAATTGCAAACGGATTTTCTAAGACGGGCATTACAGAGTATAAAGAAGACTCTGAGAGAGAGCATCATGGATAATTCCTATATAGGATAGGTAGCTTTTGGCCTTGAACCTTCCTTTGTGAAAGTGCTAGAGAGATTCCTGTGTCGTTGCAGACTACTTAAACGGGAACTGCTACCTAGACATTAATAATTTATAAACACGAAATCACACACTCTACTTAGTAAAGCGGTTAAGTCCGAGGTTGATCCACATGGAATTGGTAGAGCTAAAGAATTTTCTTGGAAGAGAGGTTTGGTTTTGCGGTAGAATAGGTAGAACGCTAGCCTTTGATTTGTTTTTTTTAAAACCTAAAGAAACTAAAGCATAAGACAAAAAGAAGGAAACTAATTAAACTAACGGAATGGCTACAGGGGTTCTAACACCTAACCTAGGTCATGCTAGACTTCTCTAATATCCCATGACAACGCGAAGGAGGGATCACGACCTAGGACCTCTCACAGAATGTTTGGCTATCAAGCACACATCAGGGGTTGAGAGATGGCATAAGGGCTAGAATTCGGTTCTCTAGGCCAACTTACACCTCGGGCGACATAGCTTAAAGCACGGAGTGTACATGGTACAAACCATCAAGGATGTTAACAACCCTTGGCTGGACCCGAGGTGAGATCTACATGCTATTAACCCCTATAATATCTCAAGACTACAATTCAACTAAAGATAGTAGTTTTGTAGAGAGATTTGATCATTGCGACATTTTGTTGAATACCTAGCAGGACATCACTATAAGCATGGGCCGTGCCAAGGTTCATTGTCTACAACCCATCAAATAGATTAACACCACTAAGCTAAGACCATAGGTATGATACTAATCCAGTCTAGGGGGAATTCATTCACCTAGACATTTTGTCGAACACCTAGCGGGACGTTGCTATGAGCATAGGTCGTGCCATTATTCATGTCGATGACCCATCACATAGATTAATACCACTAGACTTATACCCTAGGTATGATCTTAATAAACCCACAACCACACTAATTAAGACCAAAACATGGAGGAATCGAACACAACCTAAGGCTTGGGGTGTTAGTCACCCCATGGCCATCCCAAGGAGGCTATCCCTCCATTCCAACTACCACAACAATAACTATGCCAAGAACATAACCCAAGAACAACATTGAAATAGAAGTATGAAATTTATTAAACACAACATATAAAATAAAGTACATAGATCGAGAGAAGAAGGAGAGCCTTACAATGTTATTGAAGGGCAAAACTCCCAAAGCTCCATGGATGCACCTTGAAAATGAAGAAGAAGAAGGAGGAGAACAATAGAGGTAGAGAGAGAAGCTCTCCACCTCCCTAACCCTAATACAAACTAAAAGAATAAAACCTAACTCTTTCTAATACCTAAAACCAAAATATACAAGGGTATAAATACCCCAAAACACTGAAAGACAAAAATGCCCTTAATGGACTTATTTCCCCCAACCGAAGGCCATGTGCACCGATGCACCATTTGTGCTCAACCGGTGCACAACACCTCTTAATGTTGCCCGAAGTCCCCCTGCACCGGTGCAACCTTTTGCTTCAATCGGTGCAGGGATCCTCTGGCTTGTTGCCTTCATTTTATTTCGAAGTTTGACTTGGGCTTGCATTTGGATTTTCGGAAGAGGAGGCCATTTTCTGGAAGAAGGAGGTTAAGTTGCACCAGTGCAGAAGTTCTCCTCAACCAGTGCAACTGGCCTCTGGCCTTTGCTTTCTGAATTCCTGGAGTTGGTGCCATGCATTGCTTCTTATTCTTCCCGAAGTAGCCATCTAAATTTCCGGAAAATGGCCTGGTTGCACCGGTGCAGCGTTTTTGCTCAATTGTTGCAACGGGTCTCTGGTTTCCTCTTTGTTTGATTTTCTGGTAGATGGTCCTGGGATGCCTTCCTACTTTTTCGGTAAATGGAACTTTGGCCTGATCTTCTGGTAGAGTGGGCTTGGCCTACTCCTGGTCTTCCAGTAAAGTGGAGTTGGATTGTTGGCTTGGCTTTGGCCTGTTCTTTGGGCTGCAAAATTGGGTTCTTGGGGGAACTTCCAGACGCATTCGGGAATAACCAAAAAACCTACAAAAACATGCAAATACTACAAAACAAAGAAAACATAAATATGAACAAAATATAAATAAATAAACAAACAACTAAAGCAAAAGAAGGAGAAATAGGCACACCAAAACTACAATATTGTGTGTCTATTAGAAAGCCCATCAGATGTACTACATGACCAGTGAACATGATGTCTTGAACTGTTCTGCCGTTTTTGTAAACTGAGTCAATGAACTTCACACAGTAACATCTTCTAACACAGTTCAGTTCTCACCGTTGGATTCATTTTGACCATGGAACTCTCGCCTAGTTCTGCAAGTATTTTCTCGAGAATTTCACCTTTTATAAATTTCCACATAAGCGGTCCCACTTCATACTCACATAGGTGACCTCTTATCAATGAGTATTATAAAATAATCTTCTTGGCTCTCCAATTCATAAGAGTTATTAAAAGCATAAGATTAACCATACACGTATAACTATTACACCATAGGAATGGATTAGAGAGATATTCTCCTCAGTGATCAACCTCTATCTACATGCAATTAAGTTGTCCCATTGAACCTAGATCTTGGGATCTCCAGTCAACTAGGTTGGGTTTTCATCATGGTATCTTTTAACGTCATAGGCTTTAGCCCCATTTCTATTGATGCTTTATCAACTAGCTCTCTGTTTAATCCTTTGGTTAGTGGATCCGTAATATTGTCTTTGATTTCACATAATCAATCATGACAATTCCACTTGAGAGTAGTTGTCTAATAGAATTATGTCTTCGACGTATATGTCTCGACCAACTATTATACAATTACTCTATGCTCGTCCAATTGCTGATTAACTATCGCAATGGATACATATCATTGGCACAGGTCTCGACCATCTTGGAATATCTTCGAGAAAATGGCATAGTCATTCTGCCTCTTCGGTTGCCTTATCTAAAGCAATGAATTCCGACTCCATTGTAGAGTATGCTATACACGTCTGTTTGGAAGATTTCCAAGACACTGCTGCACCACCCAAAGTAAAGACATATCCACTCATGGATTTTGAATCTTTTATGATAATGTACCTAGAGGGGGGGGGGTGAATAGATGTTTCTTTTTTTTCTGTTCTTTTAAAAATATTAAAACACAAAACCACAAACTTTTTAAATAAGGTGCAAGTGAGTAAATAATGAACAAGTAAAGAGGAGATAAGGGAAGAGAGATTGACACATAGATTTTTATAGTGGTTCAGCAAATTTCTTAGTCCACTCTTCAGCGTGTTTCCTTTTGGGAGCACGCCGGTATCCACTATATAATCACTTTTACAGAGATAAACAGAAA
>NMUG010003105.1:0-15167 GCA_002855965.1 Monotropa hypopitys
CATCTAGCAAGGTTTTTCTTGAGTAGTATACTGGGATATAGTTCTTCCCCCTGCCAGACAAGGACCGAACTAACCAAATGTTGAGAGACAGTGAGGTACAAGAAGAGCTCCTCATGCTCCCGTGGCGCGACGAGCAGAGGTGCCTCAGTCAAGTATCATTTTAGTTCAGCCAAGGCTTGGCCTGACCTTTCAGTCCATTGAAAGTTGTGCATGTTGGATTTTTTGATGAGGTCGAAGAAGGGACAACACTTGTCTGATGACCAGTTGATGAACCGGTTTAATGCTGTGGCCATTCCAGTGTGCTTTTGTACTTCCCTGACAGTCTGGGGCTCTTGTAGGTCCCGGATCGCTGTTATTTGGTTTGGATCTGCTTCAATTCCTCTCTTGGTGACCAGGTACCCAAGAAACCTTCCAGAGCCTACCTTGAAAACACACTTCTCTGCATTAAGCTTGAGTTGGTGGTCCTGTAGCATGTCAAAGATCTTCTGTAAATCTCCCAGGGAGTCCCGGGCTTCTTTGCTCTTTACCACCATATCGTCTATATAGGCCTCCATGGTTCGGCCAATGTGCTCCCGGAACATGATTGTCACCATCATTTGATGCGTCGTTCCAACGTTCTTTAACCCGAATGGCATCACCTGATAACAGTAAGGGCTCGGAACATCTACCAAGACAAACTCTATTTCTATTGTCTTGCTTCCGACGATAGCCGGAATGTTGACTCTCCCTAGAGGCCAGACTAGAGCAGAGTTGAAGCCGACAAGAGGTACCTCGAAAGGGACTAGCTCTTCAGCTGAGCAGTCCAACGGTTTGAATAGTGGGTAATACATCACTTCGGTGGAGCTTCCCGGATCGATAAGGATTCTCTGGACCAAATAGTTTTCGAGATTTAAACTGACGATTAGAGCATCGCTATGCGGGAGTTGGACTCTCTCCAGGTCCTTCTCCGAGAAGGTTATCTATCATTTCTTGGCCGGCTCCGGTCGTGGATGCTTCTGCGATATGCCAACGTTCATTACCAAATGTCCGTCTTGAGCTTGCCGGATCTCCTCTTTGATTCTCTGCTCTTCTACCGGGTCCATCATCTAATGTATGATGTTGATAACCCGTATCACTTTCTCATTCCCCCGGGGAGGAAAAGGTGGTAGTCCGACTGCCATCTTTTCCTAATCAACAAATTCCCGGAGTCTTTCGGCATCTACTTGCTCCTCCATAAAGTCCTTGAACGCTCGGCACCGTGTCATGAGATGCCCCCTGTCTTGGTGGTAGGTACACCTCATTGATGCATTCTTCCCCTTAGGCTCCCCCATAATTCTAGGAGGATACTGGAAGAAGTCTTATTTCTCAATCTTCCACAGCAACTCATAGATCGGCGTTTTGAACACCGTACGGTTTGCGATGAATTCGTCCAGACGGGGAGTCCTTTTCTCCTTCTCTTTGATGTTGTTCACTTGTCGCGGTGCACTCCCACTCATCGGTCCAGATTTGCAAGTGGCATTGGGCTCGGTCTTGAGCCGTTCGGTCTGGGCTTCCTCCAGTCTATAATGTTTCTCGATCTGGGACATCAAATCGTCTATGTCGGTGGGGCTGGAAAGGGTGAGATCCTCAAACAGTCTGCTCTGGGGATCCAATCTCATTTTTAAGGAGAGGATTGTTGTCCCAGGAGTGCACCCCTCTATTTCATTGTATAGTTCCCAGTATCGGGAGGCCTTTTTATGGAGGGTCTCGCCCTTGCCCATCCAGAGTGCCAACAGTGCATCCACCTCCTTTTTCTATTTTGTGCTGGTGACAAATCGGGCAAGGAATGCCTGAGAGAGCTCCCAGAATGTGCTGATCGATTGCTCTGTGAGCCTATCGAACCATATGAGCCCTAGGTCCCCCAATCTGGATGGGAAGACCTTGCACAGAAGTTCGTCTTTCGTGATATAGAGCGACATCATTTGCCAAAAATGCACTAGGTGTATGTAGGCATCTGATGTCAGTTCGTACTTCTTGAACTTGGGTGCTGCGAAACTGCATGGCAGTCGGTAAGAGTCGATGACCGGAGTGAAGGGTGAGGAGATGAGCTATGCATGAACTTGATCTGCCCGGCTTGTAGTGACTCAGTCATCCCTTCGCTTGGCATCCAGTTTATCCTGAAGGTCAGGTAACTGGGTGCCTCTATCCCTGGTATGGGACCTGGAATGCACCAAGGCCTGGCACTTGGTCATCCGGGCATCCTCCTTCCCTTTTCTATTCCTTTTCTATCTGTCGAACTGACTACCATGAGTTGTCGTGTCGCCACTGACCCAGTCCGGACCCCAGCTTATCGTACAACATTCTATTAGGATGGAGCTGCTCCCCAGGCATAATAGCGCTGAGGGTCGGGGTGTTTTTTTGTGGTCCAGCGATGCCGGAGCCTTCCCTTTTCTCCTCCTCTCATGCCTAGAGTGATCGGACCGAGCTATTTATTCCTGCCTCCTTTCTTCCGGATGTCTTCTGTGATGCCTCCTCCTCTCTAGGGACTGACTTCTTCTTCTATCGGGGGAATGGGTTCTCCTCCTTCCCCGCTCTTCCCCCAATTGTCCCGTAGCATGGGATTCCTGGTAGTACAGCTCTCCCTTGAGCCTCAAGACATCCTCCTAGATTGTCACGCCCCGGATTTTCAAACCATTTTTGTTTAAAACAATTTAAATAAAGCAGGGGAATCAACACTTGTAGTATCTATGCACTTCCTTCAATTTCTCATTACATTCTTTACACAATATGAATAGAAAAGTGAAAGCTATAACAAATTCCAAACGGCTACAACTGAAGTGCTCAACGGAAAAGAACAGTGAGGGTACATCCCACCCTCGGGAGTCAACAAAAGTGCTAAGTGAAACCTGCTGCAACGATCCCTGAAAACTCGAAAGCTGACGAAGCTCCAAGCTCAACAATCTCAACACGTCTCTGCAACAACCTGTGGGGGGACCATGAAGGTCTGAGCATACCACGGCTCAGTAGATAAACTCCTGACCACTACCAAACATGTACGGGTGGTGCATGCCTAGGAGGAAGTAAAAGGTGTCAAGCCTAATGGCTAAACCAACTCAATCTCAAGTCGTCGCAACCCATTTTCTACAAGGGGGGAAATAATCTAGGGAGCTATCAAGATTCTGCGCAACGCATATATGGGTAACCGTAACACAAACCACTCTCAAGCCTCGCCATCTATCCAGAGAGTTAATTGCTTAACTTACGTATTTGTTAATGCTTAAGTTGTTCACTTACTTTCTTTCTTTTGTACAATTCACTTCTTTCTAAGGTACCCTTTCCTTTAAATTCCCCTTTTTTGTTCATGGGTGAGTTCCTCCTTGGAATTCCATCATAAGTCTATTCCAAGTTATTATATTTGCTTCGTAGTATGAGTATTTCGTGGAGTCCCATCATAAGTCCACTCCAGGTAAGCATAGCTATTGTTACATAGATAGATTATTGGAACTCCATCATAAGTCCGTTCCAAGAAATGTCAAGTACCGTCGATAGAGGGAAGAGGGTAGTAGTTGGCCGACTAACCAACCCAATTCCTACCTAGCTTTCCCCAAGTAACGTTGGGAGGGCTCAAGTTACCCCCATTGTGCATAATGTCGTGGATGGAGCGACCATCCCGAGAACCCCATCATAAGTCCGTTCTCGTATATCGTATCCAGAATCTCTATCGAAACAATCCTAGCCACGGCTAGTAAGCAGGAATAGCATCACATGTTAGTAGCGTCACCTCGAGCCGATACTTCCCCTTTGGATACTAAGGGGTCATGGTGGGGACTACTTAACATTGCTCACATCGTATCAAGTGTTTACGTTACTTTCATTCATGTTCCCTAGCCACGCTAGTGTTTCCATTCCCTTCGTCTCATCACTAACCAAGATGCCACATTCTTTATCGTTACCACTGTTTCATTGGCATATTCAACCTTCTCACTGTCTACCTCTAGTCCCCTAGCCAACGCTAGTACGCACGCGGAAGTCATCACTCTTACTTTCGTCTTTCATTTTGAGGTGATAGATTCGAGATTATACACGAGTAGCCTTTAGTAGGCACATCCTCAACATTTGAAGTTCATTGGGTACTTTTTACATCTCACCGAGTTTTACACCGCACACTCAACCTTGGTCATGTCAAGGGAGATAACCCATGAGGTTGTTCCACTTAAGGTGATCATCGAGTTCGACCACCCACTTCAGGCTCACGCTCTACACACATGGGGGCGAGTCCATGTCTCTGACCTTGGCAATGCCAAGCGAGACTTCACACAACCAATGGGATTGCTAATTTACCCAACGCCACCCCTTGACCTCAATTCCAATTTCATATGGATACCCAATGTAAGGATTTTACGATAGTTCCATATGTGTCGCTTTTATAGGAGTTCAAGTTTGTTATACGATTCTCCAAATATTTATCCAAGATTTACTAAGGACTTTCATCGAACATGTGGCGTCTAAGGGTTTAAGGATGACCAACCAACCTCATATTTATGATTCAACAATCGTGACGCCAACCCAAATTCGTATAGTTTTACCGTAGAATTTCCAACCCAAACCCAAATATTACATGATCATAATTCTAGGGGAATCTTAGTACGAATACGGGAATTACACACACACATGCACATATTTGATAGAAATGAAGTATTTACCCACCGGAGCAATCGCCGGAGTAGTCGCCGAAAAATGTCGCCGCAAACCAAATCCGCCACCGCGTAGATCGTCTCATCCTCTCTAATGTTCCTTAAGACCGCATCTCCATAGCTCCTCACCGGAAAGTCGCCGGAGAAAAACCTCCGTGGACGGAGTACACCGAGCTCACCATCTCGAAGCTCTAGAGGTTCTCTACAATGTTTAAGAAGACGAAAACTTTAGATGAGCACCTTATACAAAACCTAGGGTTTTGAGAGGGAGAGAGACTTACCGATCGGGAACGGTCCGTGCCCATCACTGCGGAGAGGACGACGAGAGGAATTCCGTTAGAACTTCGCGTTTTCGCCAGAACTCCGTGGATTGAGAGGGATGGAGGAGAGAAGGTAGAGAGAGTTGAGAGAGGGAGGTAGAGAGAGAGAGTTAGGGCTTCTCAAATGAAGAAGATGACCCAAATTTTCGGAAAATGGGTTATATAGGACCCCTAATGAAAGTACCAAACTACCCCTCATTTAGTTCTGTCGCGCAGAAAATTTACACTCCACAACCAGTACACGCAATGTGGTGTACCGGTCGAGCTCCCTCAGGAAGCTCTCTGAAATGCCACGACCGGTCGACGCAATGTGGTGTACCGGTCGGGAAAGCCAAATTTTCCGAGAGTATTTTGGCCATAACTTCTTCGTCCGGACTCCGATTGAGACGATTCAAGTTGCGTTGGAATCGCAATCAAATTATCTACGACTTCCATGAATAAAGATTTCTGATTTGACGAACGAATCAGATTGCTAAATTTCACACGCGATTTAGGACTTTCGATTTATTAGAATGAAAGGAAATTAATTAAAATTTCTAGAATTATAACTTGGAAATACGGGTCGTTACATCTCAAACTCCTTAAAAGAATTTTGTCGCCGAAATTTACTAGGGATAGAAGTGCATCGAAACACCGAAGAACAAATGTCCATGTTCGTACCATGAACCACGCGACAAGATCAAAAGGGATACTTCTCGATACAAGGGACACCGACACGGTCATCAACTCAACAATGATGTAACTGCGAAGGGAGTCATACTTCTCAAAAGAAATTGACCAACAATTTGCAACGCAACAACAAGGAGTACAATATTTCCCAACGAACTAATCAACCATCAATCAAGCAATCAAAAGATTTCCAAGGAACTACCAATAAGACGGCATCACGGAGAGTAATTCTCTTCATAGAGACACATACTGAAAGAATGTGGTTCCAACGATACGAGAGTCAATCAGCGTGCAAGACTCTTGCAAGGACGATCATCAAACAATGGGACAGTAAGCCACGAGTTCTCCTTGAGATCGGACGATCAACTATGGGCATATGCAAGACTCAAAATCCAATTGTGTGCCGCATAAAGGACAAAGGGGCACTTCCCGAATTGGCACAACAATCACGATTTCCAACGACACAACAAGCGGTAGTTGCTCCAAACGAGCTCAGAAATAGAAGGCCATTGGCCGAAAGCAACAACACGTGCACGGAGCAGGGACAAGCGGGGATACAAGCGGTGGTATTCGTTATCTTTGTTGTTTCACCATTTTCATACATGTGTTTTTATACAATTTTCGCACCGCTAATTCCCACGAACACCCCCCCCCACATATATATATATAGGTGGACATATATGTCCCCACACACACCCAATGTGACATCAAGTGACACAAGGATTTGAATGAGAGATGTGCCGTCCGGACACGTACTCCACTCAACCTCCTTGGCTCATCCATAGTCGCACGATCAAAAAAATAACACACGCAGTCGATTCTACACAGAAGGTGCAAGAATAGACGACTCAACCACTCGCTCCCAATCTACTACGATCTACCCAATGTCACGGGTTCCAAAACGATTCGCGAGATCGATAGGAATTCCAAGAGCACATCCAACTGAACAAGTGGAGGCAAGATCAGCGTCGTTCATTATAAACAACCGGAATAACACGAAGAACTTTGACACTCGGTCAAGAAGTCCACCAAGAGACCGTGAATCCAACAGAAGGGTTTCACTCAACACAGTTCCAAAGAAGGGAAGCGATATTTGCAAAAAAGTCGCCGCACTGCCAAACAAACTGCTGAAACGAAGGAATGGATGCCTACAGGTGCATCGCCAAGATTAGTTCCTCTCTCGAACCAAAATCTAGAAATAAATGATTTCCAACTCGAATTTCCTTGTTGCCGCTGCGCAACTCTGATATCGACCGAAGACGGTATCGCAATTTGATCCACACTATGCCTTGAAGTCCATGCTCCACAGTTTACTGTCGACAAAGCACTCGAAGAAGAAGTCGCACGGGTATAACACAATCAAAGGTTAAGTCACAGAGAGACTAACATTCAACAGGGATTCCACGAATCAACCACGCAAGAGACCAAAGTCCGAACATGTCAATCAGCGGAGTACGAAGATTACAATGAAAGAGTGCCAGTATCAATCAAGCCAAGTGCCACATAGAAGAGAAAAGGGACAACTCCCAATTGGGTGTGGACACTACAGTCACCGCCGAGCCGGACACGGCTAAACAGAACAAGATAGGGTGATTGTCGCGTAAGACGTCGCCAAAAAGAGTTCACGATGAACAGAACCGAACAGAAAAGTACTCCAACCGAATAGCATCTATTGCCGCTAGGGCTGTAAACGAGCCGAACCAAGCTGAACCATATGAGGTTTGGGGTCCGTTTGTTTGTGTGTATGCTGGGCTCGAGTTCGACTCGAGTTCGGCTCGAGCCTGAATAAACAGGCTCGAGTTCGACTCGGCAAAAAAAAACAAGGTTCGGGCTCGGCTCGGGCTCGGCTCGACAGAGATCTTTAAACTAAACGAACCGAACCAAGCCGAATCTGGGCTCGTATTCGGGTTCGGCGAAACATAAAAAAGGGTTTTTAAGTTTTTTGCCTTCCACTCTAAATATTAATGGGTAAATCTATATTTTTAAACTTTTTCACGCATATATTCTTTTATTTTCTTATTTTATTCAATAATATATTAGTAATATTTATTTTGACATAATATATATTTTTTTAACCTAAGTTCGCGAACCTGACCGAGCCGAATACTGTTAGGTTCGAGTTCAGCTCATTTATCTAACGAGCCTAAAATTGAGGTTCAGGTTCGGCTCGTTTCATAGACGAATCGAACTCGAACGAACTTTTACCGAACCGAGTCTCGAATAGTTCGCGAGCGGCCCTGTTCATTTACAGCCCTAATTGCTGCGCAAGGGAATAGTCGAATGGTAACATGGCCGCACCAACACATGGCCGAATAAGAGTCAACTAAACGAGAACACAACTGCACTGGGGTATTACCGAGCCAAAACATCGCCGATCGGAATAAGACATTGCAAAACGTAGGTGCGGGATTAAATCGACCATTGCCGCGCTGGGCACAAACTTGCCGTACTGTTGGCACCAAGCCGCACAAGAATAGATCCGAAGAAACAAGGGATCATAATCATACGAGGTAGGAAATCAACAGGCTAACCTAGACAAGTCCGTACTGACGAAGCGCTGCCACATAAGAACAAGTTGGACACAGCCAAGGAAGCATTGTAATACTAAATCAAGACCCAACCAACATGATACGAGAGACTCACATCCGAGATTTGATGTAACTGCACATCGCACACCATCGGACGGAGAAAAGCCGAGCGAAGAAATCTTTCTGAGAGGCTAGCACATGACTAGCAACCAACTCAAGTCACGGTGAAGTTCAAACGTGCACGAGAAGAACAAGCAGCTTCCAAGAAGCGTCTGGTTGCCACGAAAACAACAACTCCAAACTTCAATTCACAAACGTCTACATCGAATCTCGAACGATTTTACCGACTACAAATCATCGCGAAATTGCGACCAGGCGAAAAGAATGCGCTACCGTCGCACTTACACTCACGTGCTAACGAACCAAAGTGTTGGAACATCTCACTTCACAGGCAAACGCAGGCTACTCAATCTCCTTAAAAGAGGGAAACCAGGAAAGTCACGACTACGCCTTAAAGATCTCCTTAAATTATGGAACAATGGCGAATTCCTACGGACCAACAAGCCAATCCTACCACAATTTCTCAGAATTCGTATCAGGAAACCACAAAGCTCATGCCACCTACTCTCAAGGGGCTCAACAAAGTACTAAGAATCGCCGACTAGTGCCGAAACTTCCCAAGATAATTCTACTATGCTATCATGAGATCGAGATTCTTACCTATACAGTGACAAGGTAAAAGGAACCACTACGATCACCTCAAATTTTCCAAAAAGTTTCAACCTATTACAGATACCGACTCGACTCTAGCAATCCTAGAGGAGACCACAACAACACGAAGTCTACCGAAGAATGCATCGAGGATGCCAAGGGTAGAGATATCGAGATATTTAACAACTACAAGGCAACTGAACTTGCCATAAAGATCAACACTCAACTTCCCAGGGATGGAGAAACTCGACATCCGTGGAAGGAGATAGAACAAACAGAGTATCAACAAGAAGCGGAACTAAGAAGTAAGAGTGCGTCACAAGCACATAGACACGATCAAAGAACAATGTAATGACCAAGAAAACCCATGAAGACTAGGTGTCTCCCCACGGCTCCAAGGTATTCGAACCAAAAGCTTTGATACCAAGTTGTCATGCCCCGGATTTTCAAACCATTTTTTTTAAAACAATTTAAATAAAGCAGGGGAATCAACACTTGTAGTATCTATACACTTCATTCAATTTCTCATTACATTCTTTACACAATATGAATAGAAAAGCGAAAGCTAGAACAAATGCCAAACGGCTACAACTGAAGTGCTCAACGGAAAGGAACAGTGAGGGTACATCCCACTCTCGGGAGTCAACAAAAGTGCTAAGTGAAACCTGCTGCAACGATCCCTGAAAACCCGGAAGCTGACGAAGCTCCAAGCTCAACAATCTCAACACGTCTCTGCAACAACCTGTGGGGGGACCACGAAGGTCTGAGCATACCACGACTCAGTAGATAAACTCCTGACCACTACCAAACATGCACGGGTGGTGCATGCCTAGGAGGGGCCAGCACAAGTAGTAAAGCCGTAAACAGGCGCAACAGTAGTAGACAACAAAGTAGAGAAGCTGTAAGGAGAAATAAAAGTAGTAAAGCAGGAGAAAGAAGACAACGCAAGCAGTAAGGGTGACCTAGGAAGAGGTCCGTCAGCTAATCTCCTCAAGTACAAGGGAAGTAAAAGGTGTCAAGCCTAATGGCTAAACCAACTCAATCTCAAGTCGTCGCAACCCATTTTATACAAGGGGATAAATAATCTAGGGAGCTATCAAGATTCTGCGCAACGCACATATGGATAACCGTAACACACACCACTCCCAAGCCTCGCCATCTATCCATAGAGTTAATTGCTTAACTTACATATTTGTTAATGCTTGAGTTGTTCGCTTACTTTCTTTCTTTTGTACAATTCACATCTTTCTAAGGTACCCTTTCCTTTAAATTCCCCTTTTTTATTCATGGGTGAGTTCCTCCTTGGAATTCCATCATAAGTCTATTCCAAGTTATTATATTTGCTTCGTAGTATGAGTATTTCGTGGAGTCCCATCATAAATCCACTCCAGGTAAGCATAGTTATTGTTACATAGATAGATTATTGGAACCCCATCATAAGTCCGTTCCAAGAAAAGTCAAGTATCGTCGATAGAGGGAAGAGGGTAGTAGTTGGCCGACTAACCAACCCAATTCCTACCTAGCTTTCCCCAAGTAACGTTGGGAGGGCTCAAGTTACCCCCATTGTGCACAATGTCGTGGATGGAGCGATCATCCTGAGAACCCTATCATAAGTCCGTTCTCGTATATTGTATCCAGAATCTCTATCGGAACAATCCTCGCCACGACTAGTAAGCAGGAATAGCATCACATGTTAGTAGCGTGTCCCCGAGCCGATACTTCCCCTTTTGATACTAAGGGGTCACGGTGGGGACTACTTAACATTGCTCGCATCGTTCGTAAAATCAAATGTTTACGTTACTTTCATTCACGTTCCCTAGCCAAGGCTAGTATGTTGCTTTCACTCTTTCCCTAGCCACTGCTAGTGTGTTGTATTTTGTATGCCACCCTAGCCAACGCTAGTCTTTCTTGTTCCATTTCGTTATGTCATTGGTATTCTTCCTAGTCAATGCTAGTATTTCATGTTACCTAGCCACGCTAGTGTTTCCATTCCCTTCGTCTCATCACTAACCAAGATGCCACATTCTTTATCGTTACCACTGTTTCATTGGCATATTCAACCTTCTCACTATCCACCTCTAGTCCCCTAGCCAACGCTAGTACGCACGCGGATGTCATCACTCTTACTTTCGTCTTTTATTTTGAGGTGATAGATTCGAGATTATACACAAGTAGCCTTTAGTAGGCACATTCTCAACATTTGAAGTTCATTGGGTACTTTTTACATCTCACCGAGTTTTACACCGCAAACTCAACCTTGGTCATGTCAAGGGAGACAACCCACGAGGTTGTTCCACTTAAGGTGATCATCGAGTTCGACCACCCACTTCAAGCTCATACTCTACACATATGGGGGCGAGTCCATGTCTCCGACCTTGGCAATGCCAAGTGAGACTTCACACAACCAATGGGATTGCTAATTTACCCAACGCCACCCCTTGACCTCAATTCCAATTTCATGTGGATACCCAATGTAAGAATTTTACGATAGTTCCATATGTGTCGCTTTGATAAGAGTTCAAGTTCGTCTAAGGGATTAAGGATGACCAACCAACCTCATATTTATGATTCAACAATCGTGATGCCAACCCAAAATCGTATAGTTTTACCGTAGAATTTCCAACCCAAACCCAAATATTACATGATCATAATTCTAGGGGAATCTTAGTACGAATACGGTAATCACACACACACACACACACATATTTGATAGAAATCAAGAATTACCCACCGGAGCAATCGCCGGAGTAGTCACCGGAAAATGTCGCCGCAAACCAAATCCGTCACCGCGTAGATCGTCTTATCCTCTCCAATATTCCTCAGGACCGCATCTCCATAGCTCCTTGCCAGAAAGTCGCCGGAAAAAAACCTCCATGGCCGGAGTACACCGAGCTCACCATCGCGAAGCTCTCGAGGTTCTCTACAATGTTTAAGAAGACGAAAACTTTAGATGAGCAACCTAGGGTTTTGAGAGGGAGAGAGACTTACCGATCGGGAATGATCCGTGCCCATCACCGCGGAGAGGACGACGAGAGGAACGCCGTTAGAACTTCGCGTTTTCGCCGGAACTCCATGGATTGAGAGGGATGGAGGAGAGAAGGTAGAGAGAGTTGAGAGAGGGAGGTAGAGAGAGAGTTAGGGCTTCTCAAATGAAGAAGATGACCCAAATTTTCGGAAAAATGGGTTATATATATGACCCCTAATGAAAGTACCAAACTGCCCCTCATTTAGTTATGTCGCGCAGAAAATTTACACTCCACAACCAGTACACGCAATGTGGTGTACCGGTCGAGCTCCCTCAGGAAGCTCTCTGAAATGCCACGACCGGTCGACGCAATGTGGTGTACCGGTCGGGAAAGCCAAATTTTCCGAGAGTATTTTGGCCATAACTTCTTCGTCCGGACTCCGATTGAGACGATTCAAGTTGCGTTGGAATCGCAATCAAATTATCTACGACTTCCATGAATAAAGATTTCTGATTTGACGAATGAATCAGATTGATAAATTTCACACGCGATTTAGGACTTTCGATTTATTAGAATGAAAGGAAATTAATTAAAATTTCTAGAATTATAACATGGAAATACGGGTCGTTACATAGCTTGCAAGGATGATGTTGTCCTTCTAATTGGTCCTATCTTCCAGCATTTGGATGTAGGCCCTAGAGCCCTGATCCTTCAGCGGTCTGGATGACACCGTGCCATGTACGATCCTGTCTCCTCCCGTTGTCTCGCCCACTGGCATTACCCCATTTATCATCTAGAGGATGACGAGATCCTCCAAACTTTGGTTTTCTTGAACAGACGATTCAGTGATTGTTGGTGGTGCCATTGACGCAAGTCATCTCTGTTGCTGATCGGAAAGAATAGAGTTGCTGTCGTTCCCCAGCAGAGTCGCCAATTGTGTGTTCCTGGACCACGACCGGAGATGCAATCCGGTTTTCTGATCTGATCCACCCCTTGGAGTTGTGAGCGCCTGCAACCAAAGAACACCGTAAGTGCGGTACCGACCACCAGAAGGGCACTCTGATGCCTAAGTCAGAAAGTGCTGGGAGCCAAGAAAGAGATGAGAGAGCGTAAGTATAATTCAGAACTCAGAGTAGCATGTACCTTTTTCAACTGGACATAACTCTCTTCTTATAGGTGTCATTTGCTCCCAATATGGCAATACCGGACCGCAATCTGCGGCGAAATCAGGAGGAGTGTAGTGCTCGCGCAATTTGCAGGCCATTATCGAGATCCCCGGAATCTTCTGTGATTTCTTCTATATGTGCGCACGTCGATCTAGTACTGACTGTGAGCCTTGTCCTTCTGGCTGTATTGCCTGGTATGCACAGGATGCAACCTGGCCCTGATGGTCCAGCATTGTCAGTGCTATTGCCATGTATCTGCGCGGGAGCCTTGGTCCGGGCACCGGTTGGTCCCCCGTATGAACGATGAGTTCTCGTTAATATGCCACTACGGGCCTATGGCTTACCTAACCGTGACGTTTCTATCGTTATGATACGGTCATTGGTTCACTGGACCACCTTCCCATTTTGGGCCTGACCCCTATGGGCCTGCTCCGTTTACCTGACCCATAGGCCTACCATAGTCTGGTTACCACATGTATCATTTACTTTTATGTTGGTTTGTAATTCTTAAATTTATGTACCCAGACTGTATTTTCTTTTGGACTTGTAAACTTTCTAAATTTCATTTACTTGCATGCTTGGATTCCCATTCCCCTTTATTTTTTTTGCACTTTGATTCATGTGGGGTCAGTTAGATAGTTTTTAATTCAAGTCTTTGTTGTCATCTTTTTAATTTAAAAAAATTGAAAATCCGGGACGTGACACTACATCTTGTAAGGTTTTACATCACATTTGATTATTGTAAATACTTCTAATTTAGTAATGCCCTCCTTCTAGCGCCAAAAATTGTTTCCCTAAAACTTTCCTCTCTCAATATTGAGAGAGATTGATCACAATCGATAGGGAAAGAAAAACCAAAGTCAATAATAAATTAAAATTAGATGAGGCAATTAGTACAACTACAAATCCATGGTTTCTCGCTGTATTTTAGAACTTCACCAGATGTGAAATGGCAAGAAAATCAAATGCAAAATTAGTTTTCAAATATCGGCACATAAAAGATAATCGGTATTGCGAAGCAAACACCAATTTTCAAGAACCAAAATTGGATTAGTAAGACAAGAAATTAAAGAACAAATAAAGATAAAGACTTTAATTTGTTGAAGAGAGTTTACAATGAAACCTAAGAAGGCTATTTATAGAAATCAATGTATAATAAATAACTATCCACAATCTCCCTCTCCAATACTATTCTTTCACATGTCCAAATATTTACTATTTTTAACTACAAATAATGCAATAAGAAGACAAATATTTTGATTTTTCACATCTTTATTCATGAGTCGACAAGTATCTTATAACTTCCCTCAACTTTCAAATTGACAAATGAAGATAAGTGTCCTCTTCAACTCCCAAATGTATAAGAGAAGCCAAATGTCTTGCTAACCTCTAAGTTAATAGGGTTAGGTCTAGTTTCCTGCACATGTAATAAAAAATACAAATACTAATAATATATAATAAAATAAATAGCATCACATAATTTTAATATTTCTATCGATATCAATAGATGGTAGAATATGATGAGCTAGTCCGCTTCACTTTGGCTTAAAATGCACAAATTAAATAGAGTACTATTAAGAAAGAAGTCATTAATTTTGATAAAATACATTTTTAAATTTCAAGATTATATTCTTAATGAACATTTTTCATTGCGAGTTGATTGTGGTGCAATCAAACAAATTGTAAAATAAAATATTAAATTTTTGATTTCAACACATATTAAATAACGGTAAAATAGGACTTTGAATAAAATAAAGCATATGATAATCACCTCCCTCAAAGACAAAATAAGGGAAGTTTAGGGTTTAGGGTTTAGGGACAATAAAGAGAGGGCAAAAGACATTCACATCCCCTCTCTTCCCTCATCCACAATTGCCACAACCACCTTCTTTCTCTCTTGGCTGCCCCTTCTTTGTAATTATATATAATTAAAAAACTATTTTAAAAAAAGTTTTAATAAAAACTATTTTAATGATTTGATGTTTTATAAAAAACTATTTTTTAAAAAAATTGTTTTACTGTTTTTTAAAAACTGTTTTTTATAAAACCTTTTTTTTTCTAAAAAAAATAGCTTTAAAATAGTTTTACAAAATCTTTGTAAAAATAATTTTTAAAATAATTTAGTTATTTCTTACAAAAATTGTACCCAAAAAGT
>NMUG010003106.1:0-15166 GCA_002855965.1 Monotropa hypopitys
TGGGCGCCGCCCACTGGTCGGCCAGAACCCTTTTGGCGCCAAAACGATTCCCTTCCCCTCCAGCCTATAAATAAGGACCCCAAGACCCTCCAAACTTCACACCAACTCCTCTAGAGCATTTTACTCTCCGTTTCTCTCTCTAGAAAGTTGTCCGGGCACTTCTCCGATCGACAACTTCACCGACCGACCAATACATAAAGTCTTTACTTGTCCAATCACTCGGACAAGCATTCCCACACCCTGAAGTGTTTGGCCAGCTCCTTGTCGAACATCATCCGAAGTAAAGAAGTCCTTCAGAAAGTCCCAGTCCGACTAAACCAACCCTCCGGTTTAAGTTCAGCTCGGCAACCACCCGGACCAGAAGCCCTTAGGTAAACTTAATCTTTTGGGTGTATTGTGTCATTTCTGTTCGGCAAGTCCACCGAAGGACTTAGTCGCACTAAAGGATAGCCTCCCTTGGTTTTGCCGAAGCACTTGAGGATTTTCTTCTCAGGTCGACAGAAATGCCAAGTGTGCGGCACTAGTCCGAACGTCCTTTTTGACCCTCCGGCTGAACTCTTTCAGTTTGGATGACCGTCCGAACAATCCCAGAACACCTTTTGACTTTCCTGTATCACTGCCGACGTCCCGCACTGTCGGAGCACAAGTGCTCGGCAAAAGGACAGTCCACCATTTAGGAGTCTCAGCTTTTCGAGCTCGGCTACACCTTTGGTAGTTCGGGCAGTTAGCCTTAAGACCCTATGAATACCTTAGCAGTATTTTCGACCAGTCCTAGCAACCGAAGCCCTTATCCCGCACTGCCTGAGTTGCCTGTTCCTTCGACATCTCGGTAGAGAGCCCTTCGGCTCAGTCAGACCTTCGGTTAAAACGAGCAGTAGACCTCCGGCTGAGTTCTGTTCAGCAGAAGCCCAGACCACCGACCACTTAGGCCTTCGGCCAGAAGCCAAGCTTCAGCTCTTAGCTCGGTTCGGCAGAACATTAGAAATTCATTTAGTCTTATGTTTTGGCAGATTCAGGCACAGTACTACCTTAAGAGTCAAGTCAAAGAAACCTTACCACATTCAGGTGAATCTCTATATACCATGTTTACTCGTACTTTTCTAAAATGCTCATTTCCTTTACAAATGTATTTATGAAAATCATTAAATTGTTACTTGTTTGAGAAAATGAAATGAAGCACCTACTCTTTCTTTCACATGGATTAAACGGTCGATTTCGAACGACAGAATGTATAATTGAAATGGCAATGAAACAGAACAACATGATCATACGGCCAAAAAGGCACAACTATCATACTGAACATGGCAAAGTACTTCAATAAAAGCTTGACACAAGTATACAGCAATTTCTTGAAAAGCCTATGGGCAAGATCCTTAAAGCGCAAAGACGCTAGTATTACTCGATGAAGGGTGATGCCACTGGGGCAGGTGTTAGTTCCCCGGTGATGCCACTGGAATACGTGTCAGATTCCCGGTGATGCCTCTAGGGCACGATTTAGTCCCTGGAGAGGACAGTTGTAAATCAAAAGATACGACACAGAATCATACCAAGATTTCATTATAGAACTGTTTTACGATTGAGTACTACAAATCCATGAAACTTGTGAAATGTTATATATTGATTCACTCTAGCTTTGACTTATGCATTTTTCTAAAACCCTTTTCAGGTCATTTTGAGGAGTAGCTTGGAGCATCTTAGTTGTCTTATCATTTTACCTCTCTTTTGATGTATAGGCCCTCGAGCCTACGCTTTTGTAATTCAAGTACTTAATAAAAATTATGCACTGTTCGGGATTGTTCATTCGCTTCCGCATTTTATTATTGTTGTATGGATTTCTCAACTCTTTTATCCTAGGCCTTTGCGAGCTTGCTCGTTGGCCGGTCATGGATTCATCTCGAAAACGGGATGGGTCATGACAGAAGTGGTATCAGAGCACGAGTTGTTGAATTCCAGAGGACAAATCCAGAACTAGGAAGAACGAGGCACACAAGTACTAAGCACGTAGTCATTAGAATATAGAAATATCTTATACTGTGAATTTTTGTAGCTATGTCTATTAGCAGTGGCAGCGATTACGCCAGCAGTGATTTCTCCAACAATGACTCAGAGAGTGATCACGACATAGCACCACCTCCGGCAGTACCCGAAGAGTAAGAAGAAGAGTTGTTCGTCATAAGCGAAGCCATCCAAGAACAAGCGCATGCTGATTCGGTAACGATCACTTCGGACCTCATAGCCCGAGTGGCAGTCGGTTTCGAGGATAGCTCAGAAGGGAAAGTAAGAGACATGATCAACTACCACTTACGACTACTGGGACGAGCCTGCAAGGTAGAAATAGCATCTATTCAGCATTGAGAATTCGAATACCTGATGGAAGGAGCGAAGAATAGCATCCTACATGGCCACAATGACCAAGTTCAACCAGAAGAGGCAGTGAAAGAAGAACCCATGGAATGGCACGACCAAGAATGGGACCTCGACCTAGGAGGAGACCCCGAAGAAGAAGAAGAGGAGGATCCGAGCGAAAATGAAGAGGAAGAAGACATCGACATAGATCGCGAGGAATAGGTCTATCCGCCCTATGAGTGGCTGAGTGACCTGGATAATTAGCGGCATTAGTTCTTATCATCTGAAATATTTTGTCATATGACTAGTCACGTTTATGCATCCTTGTTTTGAAAATCATCTATTGTAGTATGATCAGTAAGAAAATTTCATCTTCTAACTATAAGTTCTTATGTCAGAATGGTTAACACTCGCACCAATGGACAAGGAAATCACTAGATCACTGAGCTTCGAGATATGATACGAACTCTAGCTAGAGTTGTACAGGCGCAACAAGAAACCATTGAGCAAATGCGGCAACAACCTGCAAACGAACCTCGAGAAGACGAAGTGGTCAACCCTGCCCAACAAGCCAACAACGTAGAAGCTGTAAAGAATTCCTTAAACTCAAACCTCCGACTTTCTCAGGAGGTATGGATCCGATCAAAACAAACGAGTGGATCGCTGAAATAGAGAAGAACTTTCGACTCCTTCAATGCTCAGACTTGCAGAAAGTCGCGATAGGAGCATATCTTCTCATAGGAGAAGCAAACCGCTGGTAGAACCTGAAGAGCATCGCTGAACCCAACATGACTTGGGTACGATTTCTGGAGATTTTCCGAGAGAAATTCATGCCCCGTGCAATGCAGAACGCGAAGTGTTTGGAATTCGAGAACCTGAAGCAATGAGGTGCTATGACAGTAGAAGATTACGAAGCCGAGTTCACCAACCTTGCAGTCTACGCACCATACTTGGTGGCGAGTGACGAGATGAAGGCCCGTAAATTCAAAGAAGGACTCAGGCACGAGATTCGGAAGATTGTTTGCCCCTTTCAACTGCCAACGTACGCTAAGGTTCTGGATAGGGCCATCTTAGTAGAACAAGACCTAGATGAAGCAAGACGTTTCAATGAAAGGAAGAGGAGCCAGACTCAAGGGGGACCCAGTCACTTCAAGAAGGGCAATTTTGGAAGGAATCAACCGAAGAACCCGAGGCCACACTCAGGAGGACAAAGACCGCCTTGCCCCAAATGTGGGAAAAATCATGGAGGAGAATGCTGGGCTAAAGGACCACTCAAATGTTTCGGATGCGACAAAGAGGGACATTTCAAGAACAATTGCCCCGACATAGCCATCGGAGCAAATACAGTACAAGTTGGAGTCCAAAGGACCAACACCGACAACCAAGGGAACCGAAACTAGCGACAAGGAAGAGCTTTCGCATTTGTCCCAGGTGACCCAAGAAATGATGAAGGAATCGTGGCAGGTAGAATTTACATCTACAATCTCCCTACTTATGCATTATTCAATTCAGGATCCACACATTCATTTATCTCTGAATCCCATGCCAATAAAATACCAAAGAACCTCGAACCATTAGATTTCGATCTATTGGTATCCCAACCAATAAGTAAAGGAGTCTTATGATCGACAGTTTTTCGAAACTGTGAAGCTCGTATAGGGGGAGTGCCAGCGTTTATAGACTTAATACCCTTAGCTATGGCTCACTTCGACGTGATAATCGGCATGGACTGGTTATCTAAGTTCAACGCAAAAATTGATTGTGTTGCTAAACTCATCACCTTTGTGACATAAGGAGGAGAGAAGTCTAGACTCCAGGGAGAGAAGATTTCTTCACCACCTTGTTTTATTTCTATGTCAAAGGCTAGACAACTTTTGCAGAAAGGTTGTCAGGGATACTTATGCGGTATCTCCACAACTCCAGTGAACCAACCCTCAGTGAACGACATTCCAATAGTCCGAGAGTTTCCTGACATTTTCCCAGCAGAATTACCTGGAATGCCAATTGACCGAGAAATCGACTTCTCCATTGATGTTATACTCGGAGCTCAACCAATCTCGAAAGCACCTTACCGAATGGCACCGGCAGAGCTTAAAAAACTGAAGACACAACTGCAAGACCTGGTGGATAAGAAGTTCATCCGACCTAGTTCATCGCCATGGGGAGCGCCAGTCCTGTTCGTGAAGAAGAAGAATGGAACTATGCGCCTATGCATCGACTACCAAGAACTAAACAAGATCACCATCAAGAACAAATACCCATTGCCACGGATTGACGACTTGTTCGAACAACTTCAAGGAGCTCGAGTGTTTTCGAAGATCGATCTTCGTTCCGGCTATCATCAACTTAAAGTCAGAACAGAAGACATTGAGAAGACCGCTTTCTGCACGAGGTACGACCACTACGAATTCTCAGTTATGCCATTTGGAGTCACTAACGCACCAGCAGCATTCATGGACCTCATGAATCGAATCTTCGCCAACCATCTCGATGATTTCGTGATAGTATTCATCGACGACATACACATCTATTCAAAAGACGAAGGGCAGCATGCTATCCATCTAGCAACCGTACTTCAAATTCTGCGAGAAAAGAGACTCTATGCAAAGTTCAACAAATGCGAGTTTTGGCTCGAGAGCATCCATTTTCTCGGCCACATCATCAACAGAGAAGGTGTGAGACCCCGTCCCAATTAAATAGAATTTCTATAATTAATTAAATTATTAGAAGTATTCTTGAATTGTATTTAAGTGTTTAAAAACCAATTGGGTTTAGAGTTGGAGTATTGGACCCTTAGAAAAACTAAGGGAATAGAGCAAAGAAGGGCCCAATGGAGTGAGCCCAGCCACCCGGTGCAGGCCGGACCAGCCTTGTCCGGACCAGTTCAGCCTAGTCTAGCCCAGCCAGCCGTCCAACTGGCCGACCCGACCCGACCCGCTCCGGACCCGAGCAACCCAGCAGCTGTGCGGCAGGTCTGCCGAGCTACAGGGTCTAGTCCCATCCGGACTGACCAGTCGCCTGACACGGATGGGACAATACGGCCATAGGTTCAGACTGTCCTGCAGAGTGCTCAGGTCTGACTTTGATGGGACAAGTCCCTGACCCGTTCGGCAGGTTTAAGGAAACATCCAATCGAGCATTAAATGCCTCAACTACCACCCCAACTCCTCCGAACCCCTATATAAACAACCATAGAAGTGCATTCATTCTCACCACTCTTTCCCCACGTTCAAGCTTTAGACAAAGAGAGAGAACCCTTGTTGCCGACGCCCTGGTGCTCGGCAGACTCAACACTTGGAATAATTTCTGAGTACAGCGACCCTACCGGACCATTTGTCCCACTAGAAGCTCCACCAGCTTTAGCTCGGCCAAACCATTCGGTAGGCCAGAAGAATCCCACTATCCGGACCAGAGCTCCCGTAGTGTTCAGCTCGGCAGAAGTCTGTCCAAACAGCTCTTGTGATCTCAGGTAAACACCTTAGTCCTCCGTACATGTTTTATCATGATTCGTACTTCCCCTTGTTCGGCAAGTCCATTTAAGGACCATGCCGCACTGGCCCCTGCTCGGCAGCCTTCCTTTAGCTTAAACCGAAGCAAAACCCAAGTTTTTGTTCCTTAGCTCGGCAGCTCAGCACTGGACCAACTGGTCTAAGCAGAACGTAACCCTCCGACTGAACTTATTTTAGTTCAGCAAAACATAGCGGACCATCTCATGAACACTGCCGACCTCCCACTTGCCGGAGCGCTTCTGCTCGGCAAAAGGGACAGTCCGCCTCTGAACTTCTTCAACCATTTTGAGCTTGGCCAAGTAGCCAGTAGCTCGGGCATTTAGCCCTAGAGTCTTACAATCACCTTATTGTCCTTTTCGACCAGTAGTTGTGCTCGAAACATCATTTCCCGCGCTACCCTATTTCACCAGTGCCCTTGTTGGCTGTTCGGCAGAGCTAATTGCTCGGCAGAGCATTTGCTCGGCAGAACCCCTACTCGGGAAAGCTTCTGCTCGACAAACCCCTGCTCGGCAGAGCTCAGCTCGGCAGAAGGACCCTTCGGTCCAGACCCAGTCAGTTAATCGAAAATGTGTTCCTAACCTTACCAACCAGCAACTGTCCTCCGGACAGAAGACCCTCAGTCATTATACTACACGGTGCTCGGCCAGTCGGCCAGAGCAGCTCGGTCAGTTTAGCTCGGCAGCAGCCTTGGTGCTCAGCAGAAACTTATTTTGTCTTCTTTATGTTGTGTGGCAGATTGAAGTATTAATTCAAAGGAAACCAGCCTAAGAAAAAGGTGAATTTGTACATGCCTTCTCTACTCGTACTTTTACTTACTTGTTCACTTGTTTTATAAATTACTGTTATGGCTATTGAGCCGGGAAAATCTATTATGTTATTACTCTTGCAAATGTAAGGAGAAGAACTTGTGAAAAACCTTTTATACGTGGACAAATATGATGTGGAAAATATTTTATGTGATTCTCGGCACGGACATGACATGGCCATGAAATACGGTCAAAAACAGATAAGAGCCCGAATGTTGGGGGCAGGGTCAGATACCATGCATGCAGGGACATGTTATAAGGTTGGGACCAAACCAGATGGTCATTGGATGATATCATACCACTTTGCAAATTGCGGGGTAGCTCCCCTTGTTCTTGTACCGTGGAGGCTGTAATTGGTTGGCTTGAATAGACTGGTTGACAATCATACAACTCGGGTAGAATACCTAAAGCAATCAATATGCACTTGTTGCAGGTTCATGTATGGAAGATGCCAAAAATCTGATATGACCGGAATGGGTCAATGATACTACTCTTGAGGCTATTGAGGCACACATACTATGTTTATCTGAAATGATTTACTCGCAGGAAATGATCTTGGTTGTCCATGAAACTTATAGTTTGGACATGTACTGAATTCACTCTAGCTTTATAGCTTATGCGTTTTTCTAAAACCATTTTTAGGATTTGAGGAGTAGGAATAGAAGCTCTTGGAGTTTTATATGTCTCAGCTTTGATTATCACATGAATCAGTCCATGGGGCTTGCTTTGTATCTTTAAAATCAATTAATGAACTGTTGTGGGTATTTTTGCACTCTCTGGGTTATTTCACGCTTTCCGCTATTTACTTATCTAAAATTATTCGATGAATCCCTAAACTCATTAAATAGGATCTTTAGCGAGCTTGCTCGTTGACCAGACATGACTCATGTGAAATTGGGTCATGACAACAGTGGTATCAGAGCAAGAGTTTTCGGATTTCGAACAAACCCAGAGTTAGGACCAAGGCACTCACTAGTACGTTAGAAATATCTGCTAACCCTTGGAGATGAACTTTTTTGTTACGTATGTATATTTTAGCTATGTCTAGCAGTGGCAGCGATTATGCTACCAGCGACTTCTCGAGCAGCGATTCAGAAAGCGATCACGAGATAGCACCACCTCCAGCGGTACCAGAAGAAGTAGAGGATATCTACATAGTGAGCGAAGAAGTTGAAGAACAGGCCCACGCTGATTCGGTAACAATCACTTCTGATCTCGTAGCCCATGTAGCAATGTGCTTTGAAGATAACTCGGAAGAAGAAGTTCGGGGAATGATTAACTATCACCTACAGCTATTAGCACGAGCTTGTGTAGTAGCATGAGCATCCATCCAGGATTGGGAATTCGAGTACCTCATGGAGGGAGCCAGGAACCGAGTCTTTCATGGCGATAACGATGAAGCACCACCCGAAGAAGAAATAGCTGAAGAAGGGGAAGAGCCCATGGAGTGGCACAATCAAGGTTGGGACCTCGATCTGGAGAATGACCCTGAAGAAGACCCCGAAGAGGATCCAAGTGAGAATGAGGAAAACGAGAAAGTCATCGATGTAGATCGTGAGGTGTAGGTTTATCCACCCTACTAATGGCCTAACTACTCGGATGACGAGTAGCATTATTAGTCCCTTACTATCATCTAGCATGCTTAATATTCTTGTTTCATGATGAATCCTTACCTTTATGATGAATTAATTGAACTTCTCACATCTCTAACTAAGAAATCTTTCCAAAAGCCGAATGGTTAACACTCGCAATGGTCAAGGAAATAATCCAAGGAACGATGAAGTAGCTGAGCTACGCGATATGGTGAGAAGGCTGTCCAGAACTGTTCAGACCCAACAGGAAATCCTCAATCAATACCTCAACCATCCAGGACCCGTAAACGAGCCACCCAACCTCGAAGAGGAAGCGCTAGTCGACCCGATCAAACAAGCGGCTAATTTCGCAGCGGTAAAGGAATTTCTAAAGCTGAAACCCCTTACCTTCCAGGGAGGAATGGACCTAGTAAGAGCGAATGAATGGATCGCAACTTTAGAAAAGAAATTCTAATTGCTGAGATGTTCGTATCAACAGAAAGTAGAAATCGGTTCGTATCTGCTAGAAGGTGAAGCAAACCGTTGGTGGAGTCTGAAGAATGCCATGGAGCCAGAGATGAGCTGGGAAAGATTTTTGGAGATTTTTTGGGAGAAATGTATGCCGAGGGCAATACAGACTGCTAAGAGGATGGAATTCGAGCACTTGAAACAACGAGGAATGATGACGGTAACTGCCTATGAAACAGAGTTTACGAATCTTGCTGCCTATGCTCCGTACCTAGTAGCATCAGAAGAGATGAAGGCAACACGCTTTGAAGACAGATTGAAGCCTGAGATTCGGAAGGTGGTTCGACCCCTTCAACTATCCACTTATGCTGACTTTCTGGACCGTGCTTTACTAGTTGAGCAAGACGTGGAAGAAACAAGGCGCTATCAGGAGCGGAAGAGGCAGAATCAAGGACCCAGAAGAGTTGGTCCACAGAAGAAGGCAAACTTTGAAGGGAGGAGAGATGATCAAAGGAGAATGGGAAATCAAGGTAACGGAAATAGAGTACTCTTAACATGCTTCGGCTGTGGCCAGGAGGGCCATTTCAAGAAAGATTGTCTAAGACCAGCGACGGGAGCCAATGTCATACCCGTGGGTGCACCAAGGATCAACCATCAAGACAACCGGAACCAGCGTCAGGGAAGAGCTTTTGCTTTAGTCCTCGGAGATCCCCGCAATGATGAAGCCGTGGTGGTAGGTAGAATTCTTGTCTGTGAAATTCCTACCAATGCTTTATTTGATTCAGGATCTACTCACTCTTTTATTTCGAAACTCCACTCTCAGAAAATTTGTAGAAATCTTGAACCGTTAGGATTTGATTTGCTCGTATCTCAACCCATGAGCAAGGGAGTCGTATGCTCATCTATTCTTAGGCATTGCGATGTTTTGATGAATGAAGCTCGTACCTCAATCATTTTTATCCTTCTATCTATGTCCCATTTCGATGCAATTATTGGGATGGATTGGCTGTCCCAATTCAAGGCCAAGATCGATTGCGCAGATAAGTGTATAGTCTTCGTAGGACTCGAAGAGGAAGAAGCCAAGCTTGAAGGAGAAAAAGTGACATCACCCTCGTGTTTTGTATCCATGGCTCATGCTCGTCGACTTTTATAGAAAGGATGTCAAGGTTACCTTTGCAGCATTTCGTCTACAACGCCAAGTACTCGTTCAGTATCCGATATCCCTGTAGTTTGTGATTTCTCTGATGTTTTTCCCAAGGACTTGCCAGGAATACCCATTGATCGAGAAATAGAGTTTAGTATCAAGACTATTCTAGGAAGACAACCAATATCCAAAGCACCCTATCGCATGGCACCCGTGGAACTGAAGGAATTGAAGGCACAACTTCAAGAACTGGTAGATAAGGATTTCATCCGACCTAGCTCATCACCGTGGGGAGCACCAGTTTTGCTAGTCAAAAAGAAAGACGGAACAATGCGGCTTTGCATCGACTATCGGGAACTAAATAAAGTCACCATCAAGAACAAGTACCCGTTACCAAGAATTGACGACCTATTCGACCAACTGCAAGGAGCCAAAGTATTCTTGAAGATCGATCTACGTTCAAGATACCACCAGCTTAAGGTTAAGGCAGAAGACGTGGAAAAGACAGCTTTTCGTACCAGGTATGGTCATTTTGAATTCTTAGTTATACCATTTGGCGTTACCAATGAACCTGCAGCATTTATGGACCTGATGAACCGGATTTTCACAAACTATCTCGACGACTTCGTAATCGTATTCATCGACGATATTCTCATCTACTCTAAGAATGAAGAACAACATGCGGAGCACCTGTCAACCGTATTGCAGACCCTGAAGGAGAGAAAGCTTTATGCCAAGTTCAGCAAATGCGAGTTCTGGCTCGCAGAAATTCAGTTTCTCGGGCACATCGTCGACAAGCGTGGAATCTCGGTGGACCCTTAAAAGATAGGAGCAATCCAAGAATGGCCCAAGCCAACCTCAGTAACCGAAGTTCGTAGTTTTCTTGGAATCGCCGCCTACTACAAGAGATTTATCAAGGACTTTTCAAAGATCGCAACCCCGATGACGGAGCTGACAAAGAAAGGAGAGCCATTTATTTGGTCAGAAACCAGAGAAGGAAGTTTCCAAGAACTAAAGAAGCGACTCACAACGGCACTTGTTCTTATACTACCACAGGAAGGAAAGGACTTTGAAGTCTACAGCGATGCGTCACTTAGAGGACTCAGATGTGTTCTAATGCAGCAAGGTCAAGTTATTGCTTATGCCTCCTGACAGCTAAAGCCTCACGAAAAGAACTACCCAACTCATGACTTGGAACTAGTCGCAGTGGTTTTCGCTTTGAAAATTTGGCGTCACTATCTTTATGGAGTCACCTGCAAACTATTCACCAACCATCAAAGTTTGAAGTATCTCTTCACCCAGAAGGAGCTGAACCTCAGGCAACGAAGATGGCTGGAGCTGATGAAGGACTACGACCTCAATATTCAATACCACCCTGGAAAAGCTAACACTGTCGTAGATGCCTTAAGCAGGAAAGGGAAGAAGGAGATCGATTATCTATAGCATGGACACCTCAATACCATCGTTGCAGAACCAGCTATCTTGGAAGAGATCAAGTCAGGGCAAGGGAACGATCCGAAACTCATGAAGATCAGCGAAGGAATCACTCCAGAAAGCGAATTCACCCTCACCGATGGAATTCTCCGATTTAGAAATCGTTTGTGCATCCCCAACAACGAAGAAACCAAGAAGAAAATCATGGATGATGGCCACCACTCGAAGTTCGTGATTCACTTCGGTCAGACGAAGATGTACCAGGATCTGAAGAAATCGTATTGGTATATGGGAATAAAGCGTGACATAACCAACTACGTCAGCCGATGCCTGCAATGTCAACAAATCAAATCTATTCATCATAAGCCCGCCGTATTATTACAACCATTACCTATTCCAAAGTGGAAATGGGAGGATATCACTATGGATTATGTCGTAGGAATACCATGTTCAAAGAAGGGAAATAACGCTATATGGGTCATAGTAGATCGTCTAACCAAGTCTGCTCACTTTATTGCGATCAAGAACACTTACTCGATGGACCGGATGACAACCACCTATCTGCAAGAAATTGTTCGACTACACGGCACTCCAGTATCCATAACATCCGATAGAGACCCGCGATTCGTATCTAGATTCTGGAAATCTCTTCAGAAGGCAATGAGAACAGCACTCAAGTTCAGCACAGCTTTTCATCCTCAAACAGACGGCCAATCAGAAAGAACCATTCAAACGTTAGAAGACTTGTTACGAGCCTGTGCACTGGAATTTCAAGGAAGCTGGGAAGAGCATCTACCACTAGAAGAGTTCTCATACAACAACAGTTACCAAGGAAGCATATGAATGGCACCATTCGAAGCACTGTACGGGAAGAAATGCAGGACACCATCGTGTTGGTCAGAAGTCGGGAATGCAGAATTGACAGGACCAGAAATCGTGCAGGAATCCACAGAGAAGATCAAGACTATCCAGGAACGATTAAAGGCAGCTCAGGATCGTCAGAAGAGTTATGCCGATACTCATCACAGGGAATTGGAATTTCAAGAAGGCGACAAGGTATTTCTCAAAGTATCAACGATGAAAGGCGTCGTCAGATTCGGGAAGAGAGGAAAGTTGAATCCTAGATTTGTTGGTCCATTCGAAATTCTTGAAAAGATCGGCCCGTTTGCTTATCGTTTAGCATTATCACCAGAGTTAGCCAACGTGTACGATGTTTTCCACATCTCTATGCTTCGCAAGTATATAGCAGACCCATCTCATATTCTTGAGCAACCCGTGATCGAAATCAAGAAGAATCTATCCTATGAAGAGAAGACGGTCAAAATTCTAGATCGACGAGAGAAGAAACTTCGAAGCAAGATAATTTCACTAGTCAAAGTATGGTGGGAGAACCAGTCTGGGAGCGAGGCCACTTGGGAGAAATAGGACGATATGCGCCAGAAGTACCTAGAGTTATTCGAGTAAGGTATATTTATCAACCCTCATCAGTAAGTTATTTCAAAGTTTGGGGGGCAAACTTCCTTTAAGGATGGTAGGATGTGAGACCCCGTCCCAATTAAATAGAATTTCCATAATTAATTAAATTATTAGAAGTATTTTCGAATTGTATTTAAGTGTTTAAAAACCAATTGGGTTTAGAGTTGGAGTATTGGACCCTTAGAAAAACTAAGGGAATAGAGCAAAGAAGGGCCCAATGGAGTGAGCCCAGCCACCCGGTGCAGGCCGGACCAGCCTTGTCCGGACCAGTTCAGCCCAGTCCAGCCCAGCCAGCTGTCCAACAGGCCGACCCGCCCCACCCCGCTCCGGACCCGAGCAGCCCAGCAGCTGTGCGGCAGGTCTGCCAAGCTGCAGGGTCTAGTCCCATCCGGACTGACCAGCCGCCTGACACAGATGGGACAACACGTCCGCAGGTTCAGACTATCCTGTAGAGTGCTCAGGTCTGACTTTGATGGGACACGTCCCTGACCCGTTCGACAGGTTTAAGGAAACATCCAATCGAGCATTAAATGCCTCAACTACCACCCCAACTCCTCCGAACCCCTACATAAACAACCATTGAAGTGCATTCATTTTCACCACTCTTTCCCCATGTTCAAGCTCTAGAGAGAGAGAGAGAGAACCCTTGTTGCCGACGCCCTGGTGCTCGACAAACTCAACACTTGGAATATTTTCTGAGTATAGCGACCCTACCGGACCATCTGTCCCACTAGAAGCTCCACCAGTCTTAGCTCGGCCAAACCATTCGGTAGGCCAGAAGAATCCCACTATCCGGACCAGAGTTCCCGTAGTGTTCAGCTCGGCAGAAGTTTGTCCGAACAGCTCTTGTGATCTCAGGTAAACACCATAGTCTTCTGGCCATGTTTTATCATGATTCGTACTTCCCCTTGTTCGGCAAGTCCATTTAAGGACCTGGCCGCACTGGCCCCTGCTCGACAGCCTTCCTTTGGCTTAAACCGAAGCAAAACCCAGGTTTCTGTGACTTAGCTCGGCATCTCGGCAGTGGACCAACTGGTCTAAGCAGAACGTAACCCTCCGGCTGAACTTATTTTAGTTCGGCAAAACATAGCGGACCATCTCATGAACACTGCCGACCTCCCACTTGCCGGAGCGCTTCTGCTCGGCAAAAGGGACAGTCCTTCTCTGAAATTCTTCAACCATTTTGAGCTCGGCCAAGTAGCCAGTAGCTCGGGCATTTAGCCCTAGAGTCTTACAATCACCTTATTGTCCTTTTCGACCGGTAGTTGTGCCGGAAACATCATTTCCCGCGCTACCCTATTTCACCAGTGCCCTTGTTGGATGTTCGGCAGAGCTAATTGCTCGGCAGAGCATTTTCTCGGCAGAACCCCTGCTCGGGAAAGCTTCTGATCGGCAAACCCCTACTCGGCAGATCTCAGCTCGGGTAAAGCCTCTGTTCGGCAGAACCCTAAGTCCAGTATACCATTAGCTCGGCAATGCCTTGTTCGGCAATGCCTTAGCTCGGCAGAAGGACCCTTCGGTCTAGACCCAGTCAGTTAATCGAAAATGTGTTCCTAACCTTACCAACCGGCAACTGTCCTCCGAACAGAAGACCCTCGGTCATTATACTACACAGAGCTCGGCCAGTCGGCTAGAGCAGCTCAGTTAGTTTAGCTCGGCAGCAGCCTTGGTGCTCGGCATAAACTTAGTTTGTCTTTTTTATGTTGTGTGGCAGATTGAAGTATTAATTCAAAGGAAATCAACCCAAGAAAAAGGTGAATTTATACATGCCTTCTCTACTCATACTTTTACTTACTCGTTCACTCGTTTTATAAATTACTGTTATGGCTATTGAGCCGGGAAAATCTGTTATGTTATTACTCTTGCAAACCTTTTATACGTGGAAAAACATGATGTGGAAAATGTTTTATGTGATTCTCGGCACGGACATGACATGGCCATGAAATACGGTCAAAAACGGATAAGGGACTGAATGCTGGGGGCAGGGTCAGATACCATGCATGCAAGGACAGGTTATAAGGTTGGGACCAAACCAGATGGTCATTGGATGATAACATACCACTTTGCAAATTGCGGGGTAGCTCCCCTTGTTCTAGTACTATGGAGGCTATAATTGGTTGGCTTGAATAGACTGGTTGACAGTCATACAACTCGGGTAGAATACCAAAAGCAATCAATATGCACTTGTTGCAGGTTCATGTATGGAAGATGCCGAAAATCTGATATGACCGGAATGGGTCAATGATACTACTCTTGAGGCTATTGAGCCACACATACTATGTTTATCTGAAATGATGTACTTGCAGGAAATGATCTTGGTTGTCCATAAAACTTGTAGTTTGGACATGTACTGAATTCACTCTAGCTTTATAGCTTATGCATTTTTCTAAAACCATTTTCAGGATTGGAGGA
>NMUG010003107.1:0-15162 GCA_002855965.1 Monotropa hypopitys
TTTGTACATTGTATCAAGATTAAGGTAATGAGAACTTCAACTGCAATGCTGCTGTATAGTAACTATTAACTCCCCGATGTTGTGTTTATTGTATTTCAAAAATAAATATGTTGGAAATGTTTTACTTAAAAACATGGGGTGTTACAGTTGGTATCAGAGCTTTCGGTTTGAATACCTTCGGACCGTGGGGAGACACCTAGTCTCCATGGGTTCCTAGGTTCATTACGATTGATACAATCGTTCTCGTGTGCCTTGGTGCACTGTTTGCCTTGGGTTTGCTTTCTTAGAGTCGCTTGTGTTGTTTTGACTCTTCCTTGGATTGTTGAGTATCCCTAGATTGTTGGGAGATGTGTGTTGTTCTTCCTCGTGGAGCTAGAGATGTGTTAGCGGTTGTGAGCTAGAGTGCCTAGCTTCTTTCAGATTCGTGGTGTTGCTTCCGTTGTTTAGTTGAGTTGTGGATTTCTTGTGGCTTCATAGCGGAATGGTGACTTGTGATACAATATGAGGTTTTGAGATTTGTTGACTTTTTCGTCTTGAGGTACAAACTCGTGGTTATCTTGTAAATTTTGTAAGTTCCGTCGAGTTTTAGAACCCCCTCTTTGTGGATGTGTAGTAGAAATCTTGATTTTTTGGAAGGATAAGGTTTTTGAGGTTTGTTGGTTTTCCCGTTTTGAGGTATAAGTTTGATGTCGCCGTATGATTGTGTGAATTGTTAAGGCTTCCGTTTGTGCATCTTCGGGTAAAATGAGGTTTGTTCTTCCTATTCCTCTTGCGGCTTGGCTTTTGTGCTTCTAAGTTCTTGGGTGAATTGGTGTTGGTGACCATTTTGTGTCCTTTGCCTCTTTGGAAGATCTACACGTTTTAAGTGCTGTATTCATTCTTTTCTATCTTGATTCGAATATTCTCGTGTAGTGACGTTCATTTTTCTTTGTGCCAGTGTTTCAATGGCTCCTAAGCGTGCGGTGAATCGGAATCGTCGTGGCGTTCCTAATCCTAGAGCTGTTCCTGGAGATGGAGTTCAATTTCAGTTCGATCAATTAGTCGAGAGATTGGCAGCAACCATTATCGCGTGTGGTCGCGAGTCGGGTTTGTCATTGGGTAACGAGAGAAATCAGTCTTCGCAAATGGTTAGAAACTTCCTTCACTTTAATCCTCCTCAGTTTGATGGTTCCGGAGATCCATTGAAGGCGAATCATTGGCTTGTTGAGATTCGCAAAGTTCTAGATGCGTTAGAAGTGACTGAAGATTCCATTCGAGTGTCCTTGGCAACTTTTCAACTAGTCGGTGAAGCTGGTGTGTGGTGGGAATCACTGACGCAAAGTGATGGAGTATCGAGTTCCTCTTCTTCGAAGGGTTTGTCTTGGGTCCAGTTTGAAGCTGTGTTCGATGCACAGTATTTTCCTGCTTCGCGTCGTGAGGCGATGGGTCTACAGTTTGAGCGGTTGACGCAAGGTGACATGACGGTCACTCAGTATGCCTCTAAGTTCCATTCCTTGCCGCGTTTTGCTTTGGAGTTGGTCCGATCAGAAAGTCAGAAGTGTCGAAGGTTCGAAAAAGGTTTGCATTCCTCGATTCAGCCGTTTGTTGTGGGTCAGCATATTTAGAGTTATGCATCTTTGCTAGAGAGTGCCAGGGCAGTGGAGTTGTGCCTTAGTCAAATGAAGACGACTTCTAGAGTTGAGTCTCCTCCTCGTGTTGCTTGTAAGAGCTCGGATTCATCTGGGAATGTTAGTAAGAAGCGGTGCCATGTCCAAGTGGAGTCATCGTGCAATCATCGAAGTGGAAGTTCGTCTTCCTTGTCACGTAAGCCGGGAGTTGCTTCTGTCTCCCACATCGTGTGCCATAAATGTCGCCAGTCGGGTTATTTCCGTTTGCAGTGTACCGTATCGGTTCCTACTTCGAAATCTTGTTTCGTGTGCGGTGAAGTTGGTCATGTGGCAAGAGTTTGTCCCAAGCAAATGAACAATCAAGATTGAAGATGTTGGCGGTGTTCTTTGTTTGTTCATCGGTAGGGTTTCGTTTCCGTGTTGGACTTGTGAAAGTCCATGTACTCGTTATGTTGTTAAGATCTCACTTTCGATTGGTGATTTTTCTTATGTATCGTTTTCTTTGGAGTTGTATTGAAAACTATGTTGAACTTTAATCTTGAGTTGTACCTTGTTTAAAATCTTGGGATTTCCTTGTAACCACTTTTGGAGTTCCTTTTTGTCAAGTTCCGCGTTTGCGATTGAAGTTCACAAAACTTCATAGTTGTGTTGATTGATGGTTTTCTGTTAGAGATTTGTTCCTTCGGTTGGATGTCATTTGACTTATGTTGAACAACCATGTTATGTTGAATCGGTTAAAGCTTCTCACTTGACATCTTGAAAATTCTCGTTGGAATCTTATTTTTTTTGTGGTGAAAAAAAAAATATAAGGGAGTTGTTGTAAAGTTTTCATAGATGATTCCTTAGTCTTGACTCCTTTGATAAAAGTCTCTACTCTAGTTGTTGTAGTATTATCCGGGACTTGTTGTTGTGTTGTTGTTATTGTTGTTGTCGTTACTATTTTGCCCCGTGGTTGAGTTGTGTATCTTTCGAGACACCTTGCTTAAGTCTCAAAAATTTGTTTCGTCGTGGGATACCTCCTTGGTGGGTATTGTTGAATCGTGGTAAGAAGTTGACTTCTTTTCTTGTTGTTCGTCTGCCTATTGCTTTCGTACCAAAGTGTTCGTGTTTATTTGCGAGATTAGTAACACGTGGGGAAATGGGTATGATTGCATATTGGATTTTAGACTTGGTGTGAGTTTGTGCTAAGTCGTATTGTTTGGACTTAACACTTGCATAATTGGTGCGGTGTGTATGAGTTTTTCTTTGATTGTGTGATGTATGTTTGACATGTGTGTATCAAATTGAGAAACGCTACCGGCCGGGGTATCTCAGGACGATCTCCAATGTCATGCTGTCACCGCACCAGGATGTGTGTGTTTTTGTTGGGTGTTTAGACATTTCAATGCATACGGTATTCGGGTTGGTTGCGAATAACTTAGGATAGCGGCTTGTCGTATCGGTGTATCCTTGGCAGGTTTGGGAAGAACGGCGTACTATTGGTTTGTTGGTGCATCTTCACGGTGCGAATATCGTTGTTCGATGGTCCTGGCGATTGGCCTTTGTGTGTTCGTGGTGAAAACGTGGTGAAGTTCACGCGCAACTATCGTTATGGAGTTGTCCCCTCGTAGACTTTTGGTCCTTAAATGCGATTTCTTGTCGGTGAGTGGTTTTGGTCGCAGCGGAAGCTTGGTGGAACGTGGTCTCCCTTTGGATTACTTGTGGATTGTTGCTTCGATTTGTTATCTCCTTACTCCGGTAAATTTCGAGGACGAAATTTTTGTAAGGAGGGTAGTTTGTCACACTCCGGAAATTTTAATTAATTTCCATGCGTTCTAATAAATCGAAAATCCTAAATCGCGTTTGAAATTTATCGATTTGATTCGTTTCTCAAATCAAAAATCTTTATTCATGAAAGTCGTAGAGAATTCGATTGCGATTCCAACGCAACTTGAATCGTCTCAATCGGAGTTCGGATGAAGAAGTTATGGCCAAAATACCTTCGAAAAAATCAATCTTTTCATTCAGTGCAAAATTACTCTCCGCGACCAGTACCCCCCAAATCCCCGACTGGTCGCAGCCTCACCCGAGAGTTCCCGACCGGTACCCCCCAAATCGACGACCGGTCGCCGCTGTATATTTTTCTGCGCGAATTTGTGTTTTGAAGGGCAAACTTGTCCTTTCATGTGGGGTCCAATATAAATTTGTTTGGCTCGAGTTAGGGCATTATTTGCCCTATTTTTCGAGACCTATCTCTCTCTCTACCTCCCTCATCTCTCCCTCTTCCTTCTCTCTTGATTCTAGGAGAAACCATGGAGATTTGGAGCTCGGCTCCTTGGTTATCGTCGACGAGGGTGTCAAGGGCTAAGCATTGACGGTATTGGTTCGTTTATACTCGGTAAGTCTTTCTCTCCTCTCATACCCTAGTTCCAAATTGAGTTCTCCCGTGTTTGATAATGATTGTATTGCGTAGGTTGCGGTGAGAGCTTCGCGTTGACGGGTCCGGTTCGTGTTGGGTGTTTTCCGGCGATTTCTCCGGCGACCTCTCCGGCGAGTTCTCTGGCGACGCTCCGGTGGGTAACTCCTAACTCCTACTTAGTATGCTCGGGTGTGCATATTTTCATCTCATGTTTCATTGTATTACCGATTGTTTATTCATTTCGCGTAGTCGTATCGTTTGTTGTTCGATCCGTTGGCGTCGGGTGCGTTGCCGTGTTGTGGTTATTCGATTCATTAGCGTCGAGTTAGCCTTGGGGATTTGTGTTGTTCTTGACGTGGTATAGATGTGAAAGGAGTAACTTGTGTGTTGAGGATCTCCCTTAAAATCGTATAGGCGCTACGTGTTTGACGAAATGCCCGAATGGGCCTTGAGGTGAAAATTGGGTGTGTCGATGGTGTTAAATTAGTAGAGTGACCACTTGACGGTGTGTTTGACTTACTCGGGTCATTGTGATATCGTATGAGAGTGGGTCTTGGTGAAATTGGGTCTCCTCTCCCTTGTTGTCAACTAGGATAAGCCTTCTACCTAGTTGAGCGTAGTCATGTAAGCCCGTTGAGTAAATGTGTGGTGTGACTTCTTTGGGTGCTAGTGGTATTGTGGTGTGTGATTGAGACGAGTCTCTATGGTGTTTTGACGATGGGAAATTGGAAGTGTTTTGGGTATTACCTTGAGGGGATTAAGGAATCATGGAAATGTGAGAAGTGGATCATTTGACTTACAACATAAAGTACTCAATGAATGCAATGAACTTCCAATACGAGGGATGGATCCTACGAGGACCACCCTTAGGCAATCTTCAATCATTCACCAAAACACACCAACGAACTAAGGAAGTGTAATGTGGATTTGACTTGGATGGTTCATGCCCAAGTCCGTTTGTAGTGTTAATTGGGGATACACATTCCCTTGAAGTCGCGGAATAACTAGATGTCATTGACGGGTGATGATCTAGTAAAAGATCCTTTGGCCATAAGTGGGAGATACGAGTTCCCGAAAGTCTCGGAATATATTGGATATGCTGGCAGGTGGGATCCTGGAACAAATCTTAACACATGTGACTTTACTCGCCCTTGTCTAGGGGAGATTGGTGACTCGCTTGTTTAGGAGTCGACCGGAGAAGAATATTGGAACAAATTGATAACCTTGTGATGGTAATGCGGTTGTGCCCCTTGGGTGAGCCAAGGGGGGGAAAACGATGAAATGTGTAATCTAATATTCAATACTAACTACAATCATGTGAATCCTAAACGTTACCAATGAATGTGGGAATGATGGAAACAATGATAGGACTTGACGTTGGGTTCCTTGTGAGTGATTGTAGGTGTTGGTCGTGTCTTGACCGTGGTTTGGGTTGAGGGTATGTGTGATTGAGTATCGAAGTTTGCGTGTCCCTTAGTAGAGCTCCCTTGTGATAGTGTTTACATTGGAGACGTAGGTTGGTTTGGGTGACACTCTACTTGTTGACCTTGGAGATACTCTTAGTCTCACGTTACTCGTGTGTGTGTGTGTGTGCGTGTGCCTCTCCTTGACTTTATTTATCTTTGCTTGTGGCACTTAGGGTCGCATGCGCTCGTGCATGCTTTGTAGTCGTTAGTTGTTACCGCACTGAGCTGTGTTTGCTCAGACCCTCCTTTCTCTCCCTTTTCCAGGATTGTACTGCAGGATTTCTTTTGCAGGGTGACTTGGAGCTTGTGCTAGCAGCTGGTTCCTTTGGAGCTGTAGTCTAGGCTCTCCTTGTGATGTTGTACTCACTTTCCAGCTTTCAGGTTGTTGTACGGTTGTAGTTGTACTTTCTCTTTACAGTTTATAGCGAGTGGTTCGGTTGTACCTCCTTTCTTGTACTCTTTCGGTTTGTACATTGTATCAAGATTAAGGTAATGTGAACTTCAACTGCAATGCTGCTGTATAGTAACTATTAACTCCCCGATGTTGTTTTTATTGTATTTCAAAAAAATATGTTGAAAATGTTTTACTTAAAAACATGGGGTGTTACAGCTTCGTTGGCTCCCGTGCGTCTGAAATGGCAGTTGGACTGTCCACGTGGCGCGCTGTGGTTGATCGGCCCTGCGGCGGATGGGACACCATGCGCACGTGTTGTCGGTTTTGCAGCACCGACACAACTTCTGAGGCAAGGCAATGATGAAAGATGCGTGGTGACCGGCTATGGCGGTTCGGCCGGTCACCCTTTTTTGAACTTCAGGTCACCGCCTATAAAAGGCCTCCTTAGGGTTTCAGCTCCTCCCGTTTGCATCTTTCTCTCTCTCCAGCTCCAGGCGATTCCCGGCGAGTTTAGGCAATTTCCGGCCACCTTGCTGCCCCGATTCCGGCGAGCCTTTTTTATTCTTCTCATCCATAGACTGCTCTTCAGGTGACCACTCATCCCTTCTTTCCTCGATTATTCACTTCTTTTTCGTTTTCTCGTCGATTTTGCGACATTCTTCGGTTGGGGTTCATCTTCCTCGCCATTTTTGTGGCCTCGACACCCTCTGAAGGTTTCTGAGCTTCAAGATTGAAGATGAACACTCAAACTATTCTTGGCCGAGCTGAAGTGGCCTTGGCTATTGGTTGAAGGCCAAGCCAATGGTCTCCCTGTGCTTAACCGTGCGGGTTGATGCCGGACCAACTAACGGTGCCTTTCTGCTTGTGTTCTTTTCAGATCCAACAAATGGCACCGAAGAGGAGGTCCGAAAAGTTTTGGCAGTACCTGGATATCCCAAAGGAGCTCCGTAACTTCAGAGAGGAGTTCGAAATCCCAGGCGACGTCAACATCCTGATAGCCCCCGTCGGCGACACAGAACCGGGGCCGGACTACATCCACTTGCCCATCATTATTGTGGTTGAGGGAGGAGTCCGGTTCCCTTTCCACCCTGTGCTCACTCGCTTATTCGGCGAGCTCCGCCTCACACTATCCCAAGTGACGGTGAACGTATTCCGGATTTTGATGGGGGTGGTAAAGCTGAATGAGACCCTTCCTTGGTCGGACCGACTCGACTTCCCAGACATCTTCAGCTACTACATGGTCGGCTTCAATAAGAAGTCTAGGAAATATTACCTGTGCAGAAGACCTAACTAGCCCGACCTGATCGCTAACTTGCCAGACTCTGATAAGTATGTCGAGGATACGATGATTGTCTCCAGTAACTTCTTCATCCCGCTTGATCATGGTGTGGACATGCGGTTTACCGTACAATTCCAACCGGGCGTCCCCCGTAAGCTTTGTCCCTTCGGATGACATTGATTCTTTTATTTTAGATTTTCTGACCGTTTGTTTTCCTTCGCAGACGTTGGGATCCTCAGCAACTTGAAAGCACATGCCAACGCGGATAAAGTCAAGAAATTTTTTGAACTCCCTAGCGGAGTCGCCAATTGTTGGGGGGTGAGCCTTTCTTGCGGTGGTTCTCGGGTGGTAGCAGTGGAGATGAGCAACTGGACCTTGGCTGCAAAACAAGGAAACGTTAGGCTACCGGCGAATGTCGCCGGTGGACCCTCCGATGGTTATGTCAGCAAGGGATTTCTAGAGAGAGAAAGTAAAATGGTAGAGCTTGGACTAGAGTGAGAAAATCTACCTCTACATTGAATGCTCCTCTCTACTTATAGAACTATCGGAGAGTGAGGGACACGCGCTTCGGTGCGACTGTGATATTGTGCTGCGTAATGGGACAGTGCACTTGTCCCACATGTGCGTCTGAGCATGTGGCCGACCGGTCGGCCCTGACAATGTTAGACGGCTCCGCCTGACAGCATTGGGTGGCAGGAAAGCTGATAAAGCATGTCTGGCATTTGGAGGGAATCACGGAAAAGGTGATTCTTGTGTCAGGTGTGTGCCTGCCATGTGCGCAAAACCCGAGATGCATTCTCCGAGAGAATCTTTGCTGAAGACGAGGTATTTGTCCTATCTGGCCGAAGGGACAGCTTCGGTGCAACTGGCTGTTGATAGGGTTGTCCCTAGGAAATGAACCTTCTGCACAGAAGTGACCCCGAGGGAGCTTTCGCTGTCGGCCCTTACCTCTGTTCGGTCGCGTGACCTCATTTTCCTATAGCTTCGGCTAGGCACCTCCTCTGGGCTATGAGTCTCCTGACCAGAGAGAACCCCAGAAAGGTCCTCGTGTCGGCTCTGCTTGCCTCGCCCCCCTGATAGCTGGCCTGTGTGGTGGTCCTCTTAGAGGAGGTCGTGGCTCCAGCCTCATACTGGTTCGGCCCCCAACAGAAGGTTTGAATTTGGAACATGAGTTGCCTAGTTCTATGGATAGGAAAGAATTTTTTTATAGAAATGTTGTTTCAACTCATTCTAACTTCTTATAGATTGGGGCTTCAATGTGTTAAACCAACTCTTAGCCTTATCCTTTAGAGAAAAAAGGAAAAAGCTTGAGTCTAGCCGACTCCTTTTGCCCATCATGGCTAACAATTGTCCTCATGATTTCATCAAAGTCTCGCATGTATGCGTACACACTCTCATGGTTATTTCCATGGAAATGAGGGACCAATGAGATGTGATTTGTCTTAACATTGAAAGTATTAGTGGGAAGTATAGTTGGAAGGACTATGCATGATGATTGCGCAGTGTGTTTAGGATTCAAGTAATCTCACATAGTCTTTTCTGGTGGGTCCTCCATTTGGATATTGATAGGAAGAGTTTCTTCTTCTTCTTCTGGGAGTGGAAGATCCAAACTTACTAGTCAGTTATGGTGATCTCTATGATATGATCGCATACACCAAACACCAACTGACTAGAGAAGATCGTAACTAACTCTAACTTAAATAACACCGCTCCCCGGCAACAGCACCAAAAATGCTTGACCATTTTTATGATGTTTTCCAAGCATAGGAATGGGACTAGTCGCGCATAATAATACCCGGTAAGTACGAGATCGAATCCACAGAGAACGGATTTGTTATTCTTGTTTCGAGTTAAGTTTCATTAATTGGTTTAGCAGTAGGACGCTAGCCTTGTTTTTGTGATTGTTTTGATTACACTAAATTATACTACTTTGATTTAAAACTTTCTACTAAGGAGGGTTAAGTCAATTAATATTGATTACCCTAGGCTTAGGAAATTTACATTAACCTCAATTACTCGAACTTAGACCAAGTCTAGGTCATTGTTCGGAAGATAAAACATTGAATACTTGAAAGTGATAGAATTTAGACTTTACAAGGGGATAATTTGTTGAAAACATTTAATCAAACACTTAGCGGGCCCTCGCTCTAAGCATCATGTGTGCCAAGGAACTTATCTATACAAGATCAAAGGGATTAACACCTATAAGCTTTGACCTAATTTAGAGCTATACCCCAAGCTCAACTTAATTCTATACATGGAAAACTTGAGGCATGTGAAGTAACCTAAGCCATGGAGTAACCCATATCCATAGCTTTCCCTATCACTACTCACACATATATGAACTAAAAGTCATTTGGTACAACACTAGAAATAAAGACATGACAAATTGTTAACACCTACCAACATAAATTACATGAGGCTAATCAACTCACAAATTCAGCATTTTATCTATAATTCAAGTATCAATGCAGTAATTTGTCATGTCTTAGAACATTATCGAGCCCCATAATATAATGATTTGCAGCACAAATAATCTCGAGCCTTTTCAGGTCCCTTTGCAACTATCCAATTCTTGTCAATTAATCCTCAATTCAACTTGAACTCACACTTCTCATTCTCTTCTTTAATCTTTCCTCTCGAACTCATAACACTTTTCCTTACAACTAACGTTAAGCTTATTTTCTAGATTCACCTTCAATTTATTTCTTTTTTTCCATCCTTACAGGTATAACTTAACCTTTATTCAACATTTTCCTCATTTCTTGCACACTTACACAACCACCACAACTCTCTCATACGAATTTAACAACTGATCGACAAGACTAGATTTCAAATCTCTACAACCTGATTAACATCTCTTAAGGTTTTAAATCCCCCTTTTCCACGACATACCATGCTAACTCTAATAATCTAGTCTCATGTGCCTTCACTAACATAGTTTTCAGCGTTAATCATATAAAAATTGATCCATTAATCCTCAATAATCAATCAATCGCCCACACTAGGGAACCGATTAATCTCATCTATCCATATATTCTCAAAGGCACTTAACACCTCATCACTAAATTTATAATAAAAATCCAAATGCGAGAAACAATTATTATGCTATGACATAAATACATACTGTGCGACACGTAGTAGTCAGCTAAGAAAACAAAAATTAACACATAAGCATGTAACACATATCATGCAATGGTAGCATCAAAAGTTACACATAAATATTTGACACTTTAGGGTTCACTTGCCAAGCCATGACTTATACTAGTTCTCGAAGCCACTACCACATATGACTAACACATACTAGTCACTTCCTCCTCAACTAACCTAGACTCGTTATTCTGATATATCATGCTTGTCCATTTAACTTCACAACACTTCCCATTTGAAAATACGTTGATCAGGCAGTTTTCAAATCGGATTTCAAGGTAGTTGATTGGGTGTCAAATTAACACGCACAATAATTCCAGAATATACACACCACCAACCCATTCTAACTCTCACCTCAAGACCTCAAACACTCTTGACTCCAGAATCTAACAATCTAGAGCTCTGATACCAAGCTGTCACGACCCATCCTAGAAACTAATATAAAATAAATAATCCGAACACATGCCATGACCAAATACCACAATATCCAACTCACTATTTTCCCAATAGAATTTTAAAATCTTCATAATAACCATAAACACAGCAGAACTCTTAAACTTATGAAGTCACAAACCATTAAATCCCATAACTTAAAAACATAAACTACCTCAACACACGAGGTTCAAACAATCTCTAAGTGAGTAAATAAATCTACATGAGTCTCAACATCTGTCACTAGAATACTGAATAACATCTAGGACAAAATCCTTCCACTAAGGAACCTGAGCCATCAAAGACATCCTCTAGCAACAACTTGGCTTGTAGTGAACCCGCTAAGCCTCCAAATCTAGATATACAATGCCACCACAAAATAGAAACAAAGCATATCCAAGAGTATCAGATAACAATCAATATGTGAAAGATAACACCGTAGATTACATCAAAATGTAACATAATAACATATGGGTGTGAATTGCCCCTCAATAAGGCATCAATCACATATGTAAAAGAATCTACACACTCACTGGAAGTGTGAAGTTAGATTGATCACTTCTTGGAATTAGAGGGTCCCATCTCCTCACCTATAGTTAAGAATATTTAATTAGTACTGTAAACATTTTAACTTACCAAGAATTATGTTTAAATGTCTTAGTTTTAGTAAATTAAAACATCCCGAGACTTAACCAAAATTTTGGATCAGGACACCCCGCAACCGGTTCTCGTAACACCCGTAACCGGTTCCCAATACCAACCCCATAAACTGGTATCCCAAGACTCCCACAACCAGTTTACCAGACCGGACCCCAGAACCAGTTACGGCGCAACCCACAATTGGTTGCGTCCCCTTAACTCTAAATTGGTTCCCCCCACTCCACTATGGTTACCAATAACAGACCCATCCGCAAATGGTTGTGCCATGACCCGCAACCAGTTCCCACTCTTCCATCACCAATCAGACCCTATCCAACAGCATCCCCCGAAATTGGGTTCCACATCACCGGAACCAGTTTTCACATCACCGGAACCAGTTCCCACATCTTTTGACTCTGCTCTGCAATTTTGCTCAACTTCGATCCAAAACAACTCCAACTCTCATAATCTTAACTTTAGAGCCTAAAACTTCAAAAGTTAACATTACCCAAGTGTTTCTAACATCTAAGCAATCTACATACTTGATTATGGGATTTCTAAGACCATAAAACCCTACCCAATTACAAGGATTACCCCATAAATCTAAAGTTTTACCCCAAAAATAACTTGACCTTCAATCCTCGATCTAGACCAAATCTGTCACATTCCGACCCAAAAATATGGATTATGATGGACTAAGATTCCACTAACTCTGATTTCTTTAATTTAAACATCTACTTTAAATAAAACTCCTTTATTCAAACTTCAAATTGAAATCTATTTAAGATTAAAACATAAATTAAACATCTCTAATAGTTTTAAAACAACAACATTATATCCAATAACTTCCACAACTTATCCAACATCTTCAGTTCACAGTTATTATTACAAAAGCCTCTACACATCTTTCAAAATAAAACCTTAAACTATTCTTGACACAGGCCGATAGTGGACGACATCTACGAGCAAACATCAATCCTGCACATCAAAACTGAAATCCCAAAATGGAATCCCAGGAATGAATAAACATACTAATATTACTAAAATTTAAAGCAATAGTAAATCAACAGTGACATATGGATATCTCAACATAAATCATTATCTAAACAATAGAGATTAGCATGATTAATGACATAATTATGAACAAAGCATAAAACTTCTTCGTATGACATGCATATTGTGCCAAATTTTTAAGATCCGACAAAGCTCATAGCTTACGACAACAAAGCTCATAGCTTACGACAACAAAGCTCATAGCTTACAACAACAAAGCTCATAGCTTACAACGACAAAGCTCATAGCTTACGACACATGACTCTTCTTTATGTTTTTCTTTCGTCGACATTTATTTCATATTATGACTTTCAACCATCTTTAACATGCATATTAATCATTATGCAACTAAACATAATATTTAAACAACAATGTAACAATGAATAACATTTCTACAATTTAGTAATTAAAGTATACATAATCCACTCACCGAAAACCTTTACAGAGAGGATCTTTTACTGATTTTGAGGTCCTTTATTATTTTCTAAATTTCCACCTGTCAATAGAATAGATTTATCAACATATATAAGATAAATATTTTCAATCAATCATTCCTTATCATTTTATATCAAATATTTCAAATTTTTATAAATTTCCTTAAAATTTGCATTCTGCCCGAAACACTAGATACCGATATCTTGCAATTCTAAGATATCGGTATCTTAGCTAAGGTCTCAGATACTGCTGCTAGGATACCGCTTAAGATACCGCATAAGGTACCCTTCTGGTTATCGGTTTCTTGGATTACCCAACATACTGGTTTCTTAAGTCTGCCAGAGATACTAGTTTCTTGCCTTGACATACCGCGGTTTCTAACTTTCTTCCTTAGATACCGATATCTTGTCTAATCAAGATATCGATATCTAGGGCTTTGACAAAATATGAAGAACATCTCTGCGATTTTTTTGGGATTTCTCCTCAATCTGATTTTATACGATTTCACCAATCAAACCTTAATCGTTTTTCACCAAATTTGAAACATAACTTCTACAATTGATTTACAACAACGCTGCGTTTTTAGTTTCGTAAGATTTTATCCTGATTAAACGATACAAAAATGAGAAGATTTTGCCGAAATTTGGGTTTTCTCCCTAAATCATTTCTGATCGAATTAACCAATCAAAACTAATCCGATTTCTGCCAAAATTTGAGCATAACTTCTACACATGATCCTCTACGATTCTGTATTTTTAGAATTTTAAGATTTTACCTCAAATTGACAAAACGAAAATCGAAAGTTTTTGACCTGGGTTCCTTTCTTCACCAATACCCACTGTTCATATTCTCCGTTTGATATCTCTGCAACTTCAATCACAGAAGCTCTCTCCCTCTCTCCCGAGTATTCTCTCCCTCACACACAGTCACCCGAACACTCTCTGAATTTCCTAAACTCAATTCCTCTCAATCTTCATTCTCCAGAACCAATTTCTATAAACTTTGATTGATTCGAGAGTTTGTGAATATATGTACACAGTTCATATAATTTTCGTTTGTCGTGGTTATGACTACCCAAGTTGGATTCAATAATATACAGCCATGAATCGACACCTTATCACATGCAACAATCCTCTTTGACACGTTGATGATACATACATAACTACATCCATTTTCCTTCTCACGGCAACTTCTTCCATTGACACCTCAGAAGCCAATTCCTAACTTTCTTTCTAAACCACAAAATTCTCCTCTAAATTCTAATTCTTTCACTTAAGCCCCTAGAACTTATATAAAACTTTCAATCAACTTTATTTTGATTCTAAAGCCCCAAATATTCCTATAAAAATTCCATAATAATTTTAAATAAATTCCTCAAACTTCCCAACATTATTTTCCGACACCAATGTTATTATTCAACTAATAAATACCTCATTTAAACATAATATTAACATATAAACTTATTTTAATTAGCTTAATCGTTTAATTTTTAGGATGGGTGTTACAATTCTCCCCCCTTAGGAGATTTCGTCCCCGAAATCACATCAACATCTTAAATCTTCTTCATTAACATTTATTATTTCTTCTCTACATGATAGTGAATTATTTATCCAAAGATAGAATTACAACTAGGTACTTGTTCAGTATCTTCAAATGAAAGGGACATTGGCCTAACGCCGATTTCATCTAAACATAAAGGTAATATCTAGGTGTCAAAACGACACGTAATCCTCTTTGAAGTCACAACTCATTTATCAAACATCAAACATTGACATCATATAATAATTTATCTTTTTACGTTTGTCTAACATTCTTCTAAAATAGATTTCCAAGGTATCGACACAATTTCTAAATAATAGCAATATTCATTATGCTAAAAATTTAGAATACCTGCTTCCTTATTTGGCTCTGGTTCTTCTTGACGACGAATCATCTGAAATACTCTTCCTGGTACCATTGTTTGACCTCCCACTCTACTGCCATGACCCACACTTCTGCTTGCTCCTCCTCCTCGTCCCATAGGAGTACTTCCTACTACTGATCCCACTGGTTCTTGCAATTCTATGCACTGCCTTGCAATATGTCCCATCTCACCACATTTGAAACATCTAACTCCTTTTCCCTTTTCTGGACAATCTCTAATATGATGATCATTCGCCCCACATTTGAAACACCTATAAGATTCTCCTCGACTTACTGACATTTCCACATTAGATTTACTCCCAACTCGATTTGTTTTGCTTTCAGATTTCCCATAACCACTAGTCTCAGTTTTCCTCTTCTTAAACTCTTGTCTCTTATCATACATT
>NMUG010003108.1:0-15164 GCA_002855965.1 Monotropa hypopitys
TTTGACACTCCTGGATATTGTTGTCTCTTCTTTTGTTGTGGCATTTTATCCAGGTAAGAGGACTTAGTGAGTTCATTGCCAGCTGCTCAAGACTACTATTCCAAGAGATTCCTTACTTACTTCAGTTTAGTACAGTTCTTTCCTTACTGTTGTAGAGTGAGGATGAGAGATAGTTTCTATTTTACTTTGGGATCGTGTTTGGTCATGTTTAGACTTGTCACACTGGATATGTCATAGTTGGTGGTTTTATTTTAAAACATTTATTTAATTCCGCTGCATAATTAGAATTGTTAGTAAATCAAAGGAAAAAAATTAATGGTGAAAAATATAAAGAGGTTTAAGTGATGATTCGTAGCCGGAAAGTATTAAAAATACTATCTTTTCGGGACGGGTCATTACATAGACTTACAAGAATGGAGACACCAAAACAAGGAGTCCACTAGAGGATCAACATCACCCTAGGACACACCACTAGATTTAGAGAAAAAATTCCACTTAGTTAATTCTTGTAAAAATGTAAAGGTCCTCATACAATGTATACACACTCCAAGCACATTGCATGAATACAAATTTTCAAAAACATTGCACCTATTGAGACCAAATATCTCCCCAAAGGCCTAAGATTTTGAACGAAAGCTCTGATACCAAGTTGTCATGTCCCGAAATTTTAAACCATTTTTTGAATCATAAATAATGACAACAAGGGCAAGCAAAGATGAACAACTACCCATTCTAAAGTGTAGAAAATAAAGGAGAAAGGGGGATGTCACACACACATGCATATATGAGTTTAAGTTTACAAGCCCAAACAAATAAAATATTTCTGTTCCGGGTACATGAATATAAAGTTTAAAATAAACTGAAATAGGTAAGACAAGGATACCCAAAGGGTGGTATCCAAGGCTCCAAGCTCCAAGCTAGATGGCTGGGTTGGTACCTAAAAATAAAGGGTTAGGCAACAGCCTAGTAGAGAAAACCTACACCCAAATATTTCCCAAGTTGGAACAAAAGATGCGAGTGCGAGAATAAAAATACGCATGCATGCGATGAGGACCATTTCCGTAATTCCGAAATATTTTCCAACTTCTTTTCCAAAATCAAGTTCCAGGACTTAATGGTTTTCTTTCAAAATGCTCAGCTTGACGAAATCAAGGAGAAGTATAACTTTCAAAATCTCATCTCAACCCTGACGAAATCAAGGGAGGCACAAACAACTTTATTAGGAATTTGTTAATTTTCGACTTGTTCCGCACTAGTCGCCTGCCAGCTACTAACCGTTAGTTCCTCAGAATTATCCTACCTTAGGAAGGGCTCCAGTCGACCCCCATTGCGTAACGTAGTGGGTGTGAATCCACTCAGGAAATGAAATTCCCGTATGATAATATAGCCAACCCAATGTATCCTTCATATTATTGGTCAATTAAAACATCCATTCAATTATTCATTAATTTCCAAGGATTAGGGAATCCATACCTCCTAATCACCATTAATGAACAAAATATGAATTCTCCTAAATTGATTTTCAATTTCTCAAATCAAAGTGTCGAAAAGGTTGTAGGACTATTTTAAAATCATCAATTTTAGCCTTTGACTCTTCAATTTCAAAAATCCATCGTGACCCGAAATTAGGGTTTTCCAAAAATTAGGGGGTTTTAAAATTAACTTGGGGTCTAGAAATTGAAGACAAGGGGAGTATATTAAGACTCATATGGACATCAACCCTCAACCAATTTGAGATTAAGTCAACCCACAAGGTGGACTACAAAAAATTTCCTCATCCTATTTAACACAAGAAGGGGGAAAGAAGAAAACTATCATAAGAGATACAAAGAGTAAGCAAACTCTACCTTGAAGATGATTTGAACCAAATACTTACACGGCCCTAGATGAGGGGTTCTTCAAAGATGGGCAAGCTTTTCACATCAATAGATAGAGCAAGGCGGTCTCTACAACTTTAATCCTTGGGTTTTCTTCAAAAAAAACCAACCAAACTCTTGGAATCTTAGAGAGAAGTGAGAGAGTTTGAGAGGTTTAGAAGATGGATGGAAGAGAGAGAGTGTGTTGCAGAAAGAATGATGGTTTTCCATCAAGGAGAGGTATTTAAATCGTGACCCAAAGATTGAAATACCACTCACTTAAAATTCCCGAACAGCAGGTTTTTTGGCCTTGCATTACCGGGAATTGGGGCATGCATTCCCGGTAATGCAGACCTCTGCTCCATCATCCTCCTGCAATCCTGAACTCCCGCAAGCCTACTCCTGCAAAACCCTCTCCCTTTACCAGAAATTGGGAGCCTCCTCTTCTGCATTCCCGCAATGGACTCCCGCAAAACCCTAGCCTACTCTCGGTAATTGGAAGCTCTACTTCTCCAAGGAGTTGTCCCCTTCTCATTCTTCCGCAAATCTCAGCCTCCTCTACTGGGAATAAGGGTATGGCCTTCCCCTACTTCCAGTAATCTGGGTTGGTCTTCCTCCAATTTCTAGAAATTGGGGACTTCAAGGAGTGACCGGGCTATATGGTCTTCTTTCGGGCCTAGATTCTTCGTCCGAACTCCGATTTGAATGATTCAAGTTACGTTGGATTCGCAATTGAATTCTCTACGACATTCTAGGATCAACCACATCCACAATCAAGAGATGATTTTGAGATTAACAATCAATCAAAATCCAAAGAATAGAATTGAAATTCTAAATTCGATTTAATAAATTCTCGGCTATTACATCTCATACCCCTTAAAAGAACTTCGTCCTTGAAATTAACATAAGGTAGAGGTAAAAGGGAGATAACACCAAGGAAGATTGCAACAAGATACGCTACAAGAGAGGGAAAATACATGAAAATCAAAACAAATTGGGATATTTCACCCTTATTTCATCTTTTCTTTCCCAAGTGGATTCTTCAATACCACGATTTGACCACAAAACCTTCAATAGAGGAATGGTTTTGCCTCGCAAAACTTTCTCCCTAGAATCAAGAATACGAATGGGTCGCTCTTCATATGATACATCGGTCTCCAACTCCACATTATCCTAATTGATCACATGTGAGGATCCAGTTCATACTTTCGCAACATCGATACATGGAAAACATCATGGACATTTGAAACAGCAATGCCAATCGATATACCACTTCACCAATCTTCTCGATAACATCAAAAGGACCAATATAGCGGGGATTGAGCTTCCCCTTCTTCCCAAAATGAGAGATATCTCTTCTAGGTGAAACTTTAAGGAAAACATGATTACCAACTATAAAAGATAAAGGACGACGACGACAATCGGCATAGCTCTTATGCCTACATTGAGCCGTAAGCAAACGTTGACGAATCAATTTGATTTGCTCAGTGGTTTGATGAGTTGTCTCAGGGCCAAAAACAACAGATTCACCCACTTCCAACCAATACACGGGAGATTTACACGGACGACCATACAATGCCTCGAACAGTGCCATACCGATACTCGACTGATAACTATTATTATAGGTAAACTCCACCAAAGGCAGATGGTCGACCCAACCATCACCATAATCGAGAACACAAGAACGAAGCATGTCCTCTAAAATCTGAATGGTACGCTCACATTGAACATCAGTTTCAGGATGAAAAGCGGTACTAAAAACAAGCTTGGTACCCATGGAGGCTTGAAAGCTACACCAAAATCTAGAAGTGAATCGGGGATCACAATCAGAAACAATAGAGCACGGAGCACCATGCAATCTAATAATCTCACGAATATACAACTTACTTAAGGAGTCCAAAGACTGAGTAACACGAATGGGCAAGAAATGTACAGACTTAGTCAACCGGTCTATAACAACCCAAATGGCATCAAATTCATCTGGTGCTTTCGGCAACTCGGTCATGAAATTAGTAGTCATATGCTCCCACTTCCATTCGGGAATAGGCAAGGGCTACAACAAACTAACAGGTCTCTGATGCTCGGCCTTAACTTGCTGACAAGTAAGGCACCTGGCCACAAACCCAGCCACATTCCGTTTAATCCCTGGCCACCAAAACTGACGATGAAGGTCATAATACATCTTTGCACCACCAGGATGAATGGAAAAAGGAGAGTGATAGAACTCATGAAGTATAACCTCACGGCAAGAAGTAGGAACGAACAACTAACCATGAAAATGAATACTCAAATCAACATAGGCCATTCACCTAGGACTAGCCTCACCAGCCAGAAACTTAGAACAATAAACATTGGTCTCTTCATCACTAGTTTGTGCTTCTATGACATTCTGAGATAAAACTAAATGAATGGTCATATGGAATAAGGTAATTTGAGGGCTAACCTCTTCAGAATAGACAAGATAAGGTTGGAGATCGCCAACCAACTTCCAATCATGAATTGCCAAGCTGGCCAAGTGAGAAGACTTCCTACTCAAGGCATCTGCAACAATGTTGGCCTTACCCGGATGGTACTGCAAGTCAAAATCATAGTCCTCCAAATGATCCATCCATCGTCGTTGGTGCAGATTAAGCTCATTTTGAGTGATGAGGTGCTTCAGGATCTTATGATCTGAGAAGACCTCAAACCTCTCACCATACAAGTAATGTCTCCAGCTTTTGAGAGCAAAATGATAGCGGCCAACTCAAGGTCATGGGTTGGATAGTTACGCTCGTGGTCCTTCAACTGCCTAGAACCATAAGCCACCACCTGGCCCACTTGCATAAGAACACATACAAGGCCATCATGTGATGCATCACAATAAACTAAACACCCAACACCTCGCTCGAGAACAATAATAATAGGGACAGAACTCAATCTCCTCTTCAACTCCTCAAAATAGACCTCGCAAGAATCGTTCTATTCAAAACGGACACCCTTTCGGGTCAACCGAGTGAGTAGAGAAGCCAAACGGGAGAAATCCAAAATGAATCGTCGATAATAACTGGCAAGACCCAAGAAACTCTGAATCTCGAAGACGTTGACAGGACACGACCAAGACATCACGGCCTCAATCTTACCAGGGTCCACAGATACGACATTACTAGAAACAACATGGCCTAGGAACTTCACTTCCGGGACCAAAACTCACACTTGCTAAGCTTGGCGAACAACTGATGCTCACGAAGCAACTCTAGAACAACTCAGAGATAGATATGGTGCTCTTCCTCAGAGGCAGAGTAAACGAGCACATCATCAACAAATACAACCACAAGGCTATCCAGATAAGGATGGAAGATACGGTTCATAAGATCCATAAAAGTTGCATGAGCGTTAGTCATATCGAATGGCATGACAACGAACTCATAGTGACCATACCTAGTCCGAAAGGCTGTCTTGGCGACATCCTCGGCACAGACAAGTAACTGGTGGTATCCCGATCTCAATTTAATCTTAGAGAAGCAAATAGAGCCTCGGAGTTGATCGAATATATAACCTATCCTAAGCATAGGATACTTATTTTTCACGGTCACGCGGTTCAACTTTCGATAATCAATACAAAGATTTAGGGGCCCCTCTTTATTCTTGGAAAACAGAGCAGGAGCTCCCCAAGGCGATGAACTAGGGCAAATGAAACTCAAGTCTAACAGCTCTTGCAATTGAACCTTAAACTCCTTCAACTTAGCCGGTGCAAACCGATAAGGAGAAACAGAAATAGGGTAAGTCCCTCGCACAAAATCAATAGAAAATTGCACATCCCTTTCAGAAGGCAATCCGGGCAACTCTTCTGGAAAGACATCTAGAAATTTAGAAACCACAGGGGGAAACTCTATAGGATGGCAAGCAACATCGTCCAAGCACAAGCTAGCCAACAAACAATGAATGGATCCCTGCTTCTTAGGATCATAACGACAACTCTCTAGGGGTTCACTACGTTCCCCATAGAAATAAAAGAAGTCCCCTTTTGGAGAGAGAATCTTAACACGTCAATGATGACAATCGATGGTGGCATGATAAGTGGACAACCAATCCATGCCCAGAATAAGATCAAACCTAGACATAGCCAAAACTATGAAATCACAAATAAATAGCTGATCCTCAATGGTGAAGTGGCAACTGCGAACGACACGATCTAATGGGACTCGACCACTAATTGGAGTGTCTACCATCATAGGAGGAGTCAAAACATCCAACCTCAAACCCAATGTAGATGCAAAAGATACATTGAGGAATGAATGTGATGCTCCATAATCAATTAGTACATCAGCAAAAGAACCATAAACAAGGAACGTACCCTGCACAACTGAAGTGTCAGGCAGCAGTTGCTAAACTACAGGAGGGCCAACCACTGGAATGGTATACGCTCTACCTCGAGCAAACTGGCCATGACCCTGACCACCACGATGTCCCGATGACTGACCAGGAGCTGAGGTACTGGCGCGATCCACTCTAGAATTTTGGCCCGACAAAGCAGGACCAATCTGCATATACTGCCCAGGATGGACATTCGGTATGGTAATGCCCCGGTTGATTGCAACAGTGGCAAACAACTTCCTGCTTGGTTGAAACTCTAGGACTTGCAACACTAGCCTGAGAGCCTTGTCCCCTAGAGAAATGGGAACGCTCTTGTTGTCTCTTCCTCCCAAAGCTATCGAAATAAGAACTCGATCTAGATACCTACCTCCTAGGTTCCCAAAAACGAACCTCCTTGGGAGCCTCTTTCTTCGGCTCAATTATTCGGGCACATTCTACCATATCAGCAAGAATTTCTGATCCTTTGACTCATCACGAGTCTTTGGACTGAGGAATGCAAACCCTTCTCGACTCTTTTGCATTTCTCTCTTCCGAACTGACTAAATCAGAAGCAAACTTAGACAAAGCTTGGAACTTAACAGAGTATTGAGTCATAGACATGGAGCCCTACTCCAAATGCTCAAACTGCTCGCGGAGTTGATCTCTATATGACTTTGGAAAATACTTGTTGTTGAAGATGGCCTCAAACTCCATCCATGTCATCTCTCCAATTAGATCATGGGCAATCAGAGGGTTGAGGGTCCCATCTTCCCTAAGAACATCATGACGGACTTCCATAATCGAAGACCACCACTCATTGGTCTCACCAATGAACTGATACGAGGCAAAAGAAATTCTCAGATGATTCTCCTAGATCCTCAGCATATCCAGGATCTTTCTTACTTCATACAACCAATAATTTGCAGCTAGAGGATCTCCTTTCCCACTGAACTTGGGAGGATCCGTTCTTTTAAATTCTCTAAGGGCATCCACCGTCGTATTGCCCTGAGCCTCTCTAAGAGCAGCAGCTCCACAACTTGCTTCAATCATAGTAGTAGCGAACTCCCTCATGAATTGATTAGGAATGACCAGCCCCTCAGGAGCTGGCACAATAGGTGGAATAGCATGAGGGAAATCATTATGTTGCCCGGTGATGTCTTCACTACTTTCATCTGGTATGGGGATCTCCCGGTGTCCACTTCCTCGACCCACTGCTCTTCGGAGAGGTATATTGACTACAGAAGAAAAGATGATCATCATTAGCCAGAATCAAGAATACACACCCAATAGAGGAGTAGGATAATTTAGAATCAATCACAGATATAGGAACAAGGGATCCATATCTCAAGAATAGGAAAGGATACCATAAACATCATCTACTGGAGTTAGACTTATAAGAATGGAGACACCAAGACAAGGAGTCCACTAGAGGATCAACATCACCCTAGGACACACCACTAGATTTAGAGAAAAGATCTCACTTAGTTAATTCTTGTAAAAATATAAGGGTTCTCATGCAATGCATACACACTCCAAGCACATCGCATGAATGCAATTTTTCAAAAACAATGCACCCATTGAGAGCAAATGTCTCCCCAAAGGCCTAAGTTTTTGAACGAAAACTCTGATACCATGTTGTCACGTCCCGGAATTTCAAATCATTTTTTAAACATAAATAATGACTACAAGGGCAAGTAAAGATGAACAACTACCCATTCCAAAGTGTAGAAAATAAAAGGGAAAGGAGGAATGTCACACATACAGACATATATGAGTTTAAGTTTACAAGCCCAAACAAATAAAATATTATAGTCTCGGGTACATGAATTTAAAGTTTAAATGAAACTGAAATAGGTAAGACAAGGATACCTAGAGGGTGGCATCCAAGGCTCCAAGGCTCCAAGCTAGACAGCTGGGTCGGTACCTAAAACTAGAGGGTTAGGCAACAGCCTAGTAGTCAGAACTTACGCCCAAATATTTTTCAAGTTGGGACAAAAGATGCGAGTGCGAGAATAAAAATATGTATGCATGTAATGAGGACCATTTCCGTAGTTCCAAACATTTTCCAACTTCCTTTCCAAAATCAAATTCAGGACTTATTGGTTTTCTTTCAAAATGCTTAGCTTAACGAAATCAAGGAGATGTATAACTTTCAAAATCTCATCTCAACCCTGATGAAATCAAGGGAGGTACAAACAACTTTATTAGGAATTTGTTAAGTTTTGGTTTGTTCTGCGCTAGTCGCCTGCCAGCTACTAACCATAAGTTCCTCAAAATAATCCTACCTTAGGAAGGGCTCTAGTCGACCCCCATTGCGTAATGTAGTGAGTGTGAATCCATTCAGGGAACGAAATTCATGTATGATAATATAGCCAACCCAACATATCCTTCATGATATTGGTCAATTAAAACATCCATTCAATTGTTCATTAATTTCCAAGGATTGGGGAATCCTTACCTCCTCATCACCATTAATGATCAAAACATGAATTTTCCAAAATTGATTTTCAATTTCTCAAATTAAAGTGTCAAAAAGGTCATAGGACCATTTTAAAACCATCAATTTCAAACTTTGACCCTCCAATTTCAAAATTCTATCATGACTCGAAATTAGGGTTTTCCAAAAATTATGGGTTTTTAAATTAACTTGGGGATCTAGAAATTGAAGGCAAGGGGAGCCTATTAAGACTCACATAGACATCAACCCTCAACCAATTTGAGATTAAGTCAACCCACAAGGTGGACTATAAAAAATTTCCTCATCCTACTTAACACAAGAAAAGGGAAAGAAGAAAACTACCATAGGAGATACAAGGAGAAAGCAAACTCTACCATGAAGATGATTTGAACCAAATACTTACACGACCTTAGATGAGTGGTTCTTCAAAGATGGACCTGCTTTGCACGTCAATGGAGAGAGCAAGACGGTCTCTACAACTTTAATCCTTGTGTTTTCTTTAAAAACCCAACCAAACTCTTGGAATCTTAGAGAGAAGTGAAAGTGTTTGAGAGGTTTAGAAGATGGACGGAAGAAAGAGAGTGTGTTGCAGAAAGAATGAGGGTTTTACATCAAGGAGAGGTATTTAAATCGCGTCCTAAAGATCGAAATACTCCGCACTTAAAATTCCCGAACAGCAGGATGTTTGGCCTTGTATTACCGGGAATTGGGGCATGCATTCCCAGTAATGCAGACCTCTGCTCTATCCTCCTCCCGCAATTCTAAACTCCTGTAAGCCTACTCCCGCAAAACCCTCTCCCTCTACTGGAAATTGGGATCCTCCTCTCCCGCATTCTCGCAATGGACTCCCGCAAAACCTCCCTCAATTCCAAGTAATGGGGAGCTCTGCTCCTCCCCCTTCTCCTGGGAATTGCCTCCCTCACACTTCTACATTCCAACTCCCACAAAACCCTGGCCTTCTCCCGGTAATTGGAAGCTATGCTTCTCCCAGGAGTTGGCCCCTTCTTCTTCTCCCACAAATCCCAACCTCCTCTACCGGGAATAGGGGCATGGCCTTCCCCTACTTCTGGTAATCTGGGTTGGTCTTCCTCCAATTTACGGAAATTGGGGACTTCAAGGAGTGACCGGGCTATGAGGTCTTCTTTTGGGCCTAGATTCTTCGTCCGAACTCCGATCTGAACGATTCAAGTTGTGTTGGATTTGCAATTGAATTCTCTATGACATTATAGGATCAACCACATTCATAATAAAGAGATGATTTTGATATTAACAATCAATCAAAATCCAAAGAATAGAATTGAAATTCTAAATTCGATTTAATAAATTCTTGACCGTTGCAAACAACACCTATTTTAGGGGAAGTACTAAGAGATATAGACAATTTATATTCCATAGAATCAAATTAGTGTGATGGTAGAAGGATATGAGGCTGGTTTGTTGCCTTATTATGTTATGCTATAGATATGATAGATGTGGATACTAAGAGATGTAAGCGATTTTGTAGTGGGTTAATTTTAGCAATAGCTACGAGATTGTTTACTCATAGGACATTGGCTATACTGATTTGATTAATACAACAAGGGAATTAGGGAAAGATGTATGTGATTTAAAATAGTATTGGGAATAAAATTAAAAATAGTAAGTTGGATATGTCGAGGAAATCAGATAGTAACAAGGTAAGGAGTTAAGAACGAGGTTATAGAATAGGGAAAGACAAGGGGGTCCGAGATTGTAAAGTTATTTGGTGAAGAAAAGGTGAGTGAGATGAGTTTAAATTGGTGAGTTAGTGGATGTAAAGTCCCTAAGTATTATTATAGGAAAGGAGAGATAGACAATATGATTTGGGATGGTTCGAGTGAGTGTATATGAGAGGAAGGATCGCTATATTATAGATGTTAGGAAATTGGATCATATAGTGCTATAATACCAAAGTTAAGAATCTGTTGGAAATGCTAAGAGAAGATGTTTGATTAGTAAATAAAATTAAACTGGAAGAAAGACTATAAATATCACAGAGATGGGAAAAGTGTTGGTTTGAGGAAATATAAATTAGTATTGGGTTGAAATGGTGAATGTATAGGTAGTGAGTTGGGATTTTGATTTCGAGGACGAAATCCTTTAAGGAGGGGAGAATTATAGAACCCAATCCTAAAATAATAAAATAAAGGTTTAATCTAAAGAGATTAAATCGATGGTAAAAGAGGAAATTAAGGAAACAATCAAGAATTGAGGGATTTAAATGCAATAATTAGAAGATGAAGGGTGTGAGAAGTGTAATTGAACAAAAAAATTACAAATAGGATACTTGTACCGATTTGAGGATGAACAAGTATTAGTATTATTTCAAACAATTGTTCAGAGAAATTGAATCGGCTGGACAAATTTCACTGGGAGAAAGAGAGCGGATAGGGTGGCGGGCGATGGTGGAGGAGGAGATCGGAGGTGTGGTGGCTGTGATGTGCTCATGGTGGTATGCGACTATGCGGATGTGTGTGATGTGTTGGGTATGTGTATGTGTGTCGCTATATGTATGTGGTGTAATCATGTGTGTGTATGATGTGCGGTTGTACGTGTGTGCATTGTGTGTGTGTTTGTGTGTTCTCTATGTTGTGCGATGGTTGTGTTGTTGGGTGTGTGGTGGTTATGTGTGACGTGATTATGTATGTTGGGTTGTTAGACTGAGTATGTGTGTGTTGTGCAGGTTGCGTGTGTGTAACGTGGTTGTGTTTGGGTTATGTTTGTGTTGTGTCATGTCTGTGTGTGGCTATGATGTGGGGTGTTTGGGTGTGGTGGTGGTGGTGGTGGGTTGTGTTGTGGTGGATGTCCGGGCTGGGTTGGTTGGTGTTCGACTGGGTTTCAACTATTCTTGTGGGGGTTGTTCGGCTGGGTTTGGTGGTGGTTTGGGTTGGGTCTTTGTGAATTTGGGAAGCAGAAGGAGGAATTGAAAATCTTACAGACAATTTGGTAGGAAATTAAGGTAATTTAAAAATATCATTCGTAAATTAATTTCTGATTTTTGGTATACATATATATAAGTATAGGTTAGTATAGAATTACAGAAGATTGAGATTTCTGAGAAAACAAATATGTAAGAAACCCAAAAATATTTGAAAATGGCAATAATTAAGGTTTTAAATAAAAGTTGGAAATTATTTAGTTGGGAATTGTTTTAATGCAAGTGGGAGCAAAATAATTCGATTCGGAGCATCACAAAGCATATAACCATGTAAAGGGGTATCAGTGAGTTTAATATTTAATTTAAAAGTTGCAATATCTTATTTAGAATTTCTTTCTAAACATGAATCATTGATGTACGACTATAGAATGTGGGGGATGTTAGGAGCATGTTAGGATCGGAGGTTGGATGAATGTTGTACTTGATGTATTCATTACAATAATGTGATTTTAAAGATAATTAAATGTGTTGTATGCTTAATTTAGAAGCACAATGAGCTATGTACAGAATATGGTGTTTATTGCTTTGTTTATTATAAGAATGGATAGGAGAATGAGTAAAAAGTGAAATACTGAAGTTATCGTAAAGGAATAGAAGTGTATTTAGGAGGAAGTTAGGGGTGAGATGAGTAAATGAAAGAGAACTTGGTAACCCAAAATAGGGTACAGATAGAATTGAATAAAAAGAAGATATGTAATTGAGTATAAACAGGAGATCTGGAAAAGAAAAAAAAGAATGGATCATGCTCCAAGGTTGGATAAAAACTGGAGAACTATTAATTTATTGCGCTGTTGTCCAGGGTTAGATAAATACTGGGGTGGGCCATGCTCCAGGGTCAGAGAAATACTGGAGAATTACAAAGTCATTGGGCCGTGATCCAGGGTCACATAAATACTAGAGAATTATTTTGTCGGGCCATTCTCCAAGGTCAGATAAATACTTGTGTAGGTCATTCTTTTGGGGAAAATAAATACTAGAGTAATCATCGATGAGGGCATATCGCTCTTGGGTCTGATAAATGTTTGAGCATGGCCTACCGCTCATGGGTCTGATAAATATTGGAGTAGAGTGATGAGATGAGATGTGTTGATAGATCCTTTATCCGATCTAGTGATATGATGAGATGAGTTTGAGATGGATCCTTATAGATCCTATGATAGAGTATATATTGGATATTTTATAATCCACAGATGAGTTTTATATGAGAAAATATAATGAAATGAGTTTGAGTCATGATAGTAATGAGTTTATTGGCAGATGATTTATTATATCCGGGAGGATAAATATTTAGAGTGGGTATGTATATATACGAGATAAGAATGAAATTGGGCAAGAGATCTTATGTTTAAACCAATCAAATATAATCGAAAAGATAATGAAGAATGAGAAAAAGAAAAGAAAGAGTTACAGATGAAATGAATATTGAAGATAGATTATAAAAGAGCAACAATATGTGGTGTGGTATTTGAGGCAATATAGAAGCGGTGGGTAATGGAAAGAAAGAGAAATAGGTGAGATAATAAGGGAATGTGAATTAGTGGAAATAGTGCAACTATGATTTAATAGATAAAAGGAATTGGAATAACAAAAGAAAAGAGAATTGGAAGTTAGATAGAGAGGATATGCGTAGAGGATGTAGAAATATATTAAATGGAAAAGGATATAAAAGATTTCATGACAAAGTTGATAAATAATTGATTATATAATTTCTTTAGAGAGGACAGTCCTTAAGGGATAAGTATAGTCTAGGGAGTGGGTGGTTTTGCATTAGTTAGAGAGTATGTTGCATGTCATGCACAGTATTGCTTATAATTGAGTCCTTTATGTTTGGACCATTTATGTGTTACCACATATTTCCCTCGTTTAACTTACATAGTTGTTTAGTTGTGTTGGACATATATTTATATCAATCATATGCTATCATTTGATATTCTATTTAGAACTTGTTGTTGGATATCCTGTGATTGATATTCCATGTTTTTATCACATATTATTGTTATTATTAGTTATTGCGTCTATTGCTTTCAGATTTATTGCAAAGTTTAATTCAATAAACAAACTCTTGAATTTTTTTGTTTATTACATTGTGAAAGACAGATTGGGATAGCTGGCATTGGTCTACTACAGAGTCGGAGCTGGGAGCTTTTTAGAGGTGATTCTGGTAGCCAGTAGCTTTACTACTTTGATTTATTTCTCTGTCTTGTATTGAGTATTTGAGATATTTGTGACAATTAAGTTTGTCATTGGGTAAAAGATAAAGAGAAAAGAGAATAAAAGTTAGAAAAGATTATCGATTAAAAATATAAAAGGAAAAGTATAAATGTCGAAATTAATTGTCGAAAGTTATATATTTTTATTTGTCATGAAGGTATTTGTTGTTTAGTCATGTCACCGTGTCCGTACTGGTATCTGTATTGTCGTGTCGGAATGGAGTGTGATAGTTTTGGTATCAAGCCTAGGTTTAATAGCCTCGGCTGTGGAGATGGGTGGATGGAAGAGAAGGTTATGTGTATTCATTAAATTACCCTTAGGTCCGATTGGAAGAGCGTTTGATCATCGTAGCTTCTGGTTTAAAGTTTGAAAAAAAATCATTGAAATGCATGATTCTTCTTAGGTATGTGAGAGATTGGAATTGTCTAAGGCAGAGTTGGTAATGGACCATAGGGTGTTAGTGAGTTAAGGATGAAATTTGATTAATGATGGCATGTATTGCTAACTATTGCTCGTGATAGAGTATTACCTATTGTGATAATGGAATTGAAATATAGATAATAAGAGATTATGACATTAATTAGCTAGAAGAGGTAAAGGAATTTGAGTTTATAAAGAGATTTGGTAAGAGATGATAAGTAAAGTGAAGTTAGATGAGAAGGTATTAGTAAAATATATATAATAGATATTTCTTGGAAGTGTGTTTGAGGAAATAGAGTAAGTGTCGCGTCCTAAAAAATTTCCATTCTTCTCCATAAGGAATCAGTACTATATCTTTTCTTGGTTTTAATGCGACGGATTTTTGAAATAAAAAGGATAGTTGGAATTTATGTTTAAACTTTAAAGAGTCAGATTAACAACAATTTGCAATTGCCTAAAATAATATACATTTCATTATTAATCTGTTTTCAGAATCGCCACCTGGTATAGAGTTACGGTGTGCTAAGTCACCGGTTTTTGGAAAAGGTTTAGTCTGCGAATACCAGAATTTGGGTTCGGGGATTTATTGTTCCGAGTAAGGAATGTGTTAGGCACCTTGCATCGTCCTTTCGGTACTTCGTTTTCCAAAACAACCTTTATTAACTAAATTCAAAAATTTCTCGGTCAAGAGATAATAAAAATCAAATGGTATATTTAGAAGAAATTAAATTAATTAAATTTAAAACTTTATTTGCTTTTGTAATTTTCTTTTATTAAATGGACATAGTTTTGGCTTATTCTAATGTTTTTGTATTTATTTTTGTTTGAAATCTCAAATGAATAATAAATTATCCAACAAAAGCTAACTCATAAATTATTTCCCGATTTGGATCACAAAGGTTACTTAATTCGTCGGTGATCTAAATCAAGA